>CAIGRO010074862.1:0-15591 GCA_903798355.1 Fraxinus baroniana
TTGTGGGATTATGGAAATAAGAGAGCTCTTAGGGGAGCTAAGATGTGGATCCAACTCAAATTACAAGGTTCAAATCTACATTTCGGAATGATCTATTTCTCAGAAGAATGACAACAGGATAGGTAATTCACGTCAATGTGAGGAATGAATCACCGAGACCCATTCATCATTCAAGCCGCCAAAAATGCACCTGACAGAGAGTCTTCCAAGACTTAAAAAGTACGTGCCGTGAAGGTTCGGGCAAGTGATGATGCATTCACTTCAATTGAAACATTCACTTAGGGCCCGTTTGGCATGGCTTATGTTTTAATTTTAGCTTTTGTTTCCTGTAGAAGAGTTTTTTTGAGGAAGTTATTTTAATTTTTATTTGAAAACTAATTTTTAGAAGCACCTCTTATTTCAAAAGTGCTTTTAGAGGAAGTCACATTGGACCAACATCCTCTAAAAGCCCTTCTAAAAACACTTTCATGGGTCCAAAAGCTGCTTTTGGACCTCAAAAACTCATTTTGGCTTTTCAAAAGTCATGCTAAACGAGCCCTTAGTTATTAGTTATTACTATAGTGCAATTCAATTTTTTTCCCATGCTTTTCCCATACTTTTTCATAAGTTACAATCTAGTGCATATTTTTCATTAAATAGACACGCTTCCAATCTCTCTCAAACACAGTTAAAATAAAATAATTTCAAATTTTGATGTTTGATCAAACAACAAAAGAGGAAACAAGATTGTTAACATAAACATTAATAAGAATGAAACAAAAGTAAAAACGAAATAAATAAATAATAGTAAACAATAATCCATGTTAGTTTATATCAAATATAAACACCTAAAAATACAGTTATAGAATTGATATATTTTTTATTACTTGTCCATTAATAAAAAGCATGGCATATGCAATAACGTATAATCACAAACCAAAGTGATTGCCAAGTAATTGTATGCATGAGTTTCTCTACAATTACAACAAGCTTTGACTGGTAATAAATCTTGTTTCAGACATGTGAGAGAAAATATTAGATACATGGTAACAAGATCAAAATATGTCATACCAGTTGGTTTATTACTATCTGACACAAAAGTCGGATCTTCACTCCAGTTAGGATAAAGCAATTGTTGACGAAGAGTCCCTAAAAGCATGTATGGTTTTTGAGGAAGGAAAAGTACACTTGAATTTCTCTCTTTCTGTCTATTGTGATCTGGACTGGTCTCACTTGCAGAAGTTACTTCACCAGAAGCCATGCCTGTGGAAACACATGGCTCGGGACTCCTTGCATTTTTGACATAGAATGTGATTGTTCCCTGTCCAAAATTCCAGAGGCCAGCTATGGCTCTCAATAATGAAGTTTTACCACTTCCACTTGGCCCTGTAACCTGTTAATGCAGCTATATACCAGCAGTCAATCAATCCTTTCATTTATTTAACATCACAAGATGATATTTACAAGATAAATATATAAACAGAATCTAACCAGCAGGTTCTCCTTCTCAGAAATCTCCAATGACAAGTCCCTGATAAGAGTTGCCTTGCTTGGAGTTAATAGAGTCAAATGCTCAATATTTAGTAATTTCACACTTCCAGCAAGGGGCACAGATCCATTAGACTTCAATGCACTAAAACTGTTTGTACTGCAGTAATCACGCTCAATTTTTTCCATGGATTCGCCATCATTTCTGGTGTCACTACTTAATACATCATCAAATTCACCTGCAAATTTGAAAGGTGTCAAAATTTATGCTTGCCCATGGTTGCAGTTAGAAACTCATAGGTGTCCCTACAAGAAAATTACAAGGTCAAAACATTGCATGATCAAATCAACCAGTTTATTGAAGAAATTAGAACTTCACTTGCAAGCAAAATAATCCGTGGAAAATATAATTCAAGTTAAATATCATTTACTAGTGACGACTAAACATAGCTTTCAAACCATACTTTGTATGCTACATTTTGAAATGTGTTAATGAACTAATAAAAAAATATATATACACAGTTTATAACCTGGCATGAAGTTTTAAAAGCAAGCACACTGATTCAGACCAATGGGAAACAAGAAAAACCACTGAGATGGCAACATGTACAAGAAGCACGGTCAATTTTAGGTATTTCCCATGAAGTTAAGTAAATTTTTGTTAGAAACTGATTAGGAAGATTGAGAATTTTTATCAACTACAGTGTAGTAATGGATTGCCAAAAAGTTTTAGGTGGCAGTCAACCATATCAAATCACCAATCTGAACCTGGTTGAGCTTTAATCAAAAAAAGGTGACAACTAGTTCTGAAAAGATGCCATCTGATGTTCTAACTCCCATATTTTTGAAATAGCTAAATCACATAGAACGTAATGATAGAAATAAATTCAATAATCGATAAGGTTCAACCCTTTGTTTTGTGTATTCACACTGACTTCAACCTGTCACAAATGGTTCTTACAACTCACAGTATCCAACAAAATTGACTAGGTCAATAAATCCACCTAAAAGCACTTCATCATCAAAGTTAAATCAAATAATGTCCATTTGGATAACTTGAGGTTCTAGTTAAGTTGTTGACCGTCAGATGGACCAAGTGCTTTCCCTCTAAATGTTTCTCGGTTTATTTGTCGTGCCTGCCCAGTAGCTTCTAATGACAGCACTGGTGATAAAAATGCAGCTGAAGCCAGCATCATTTTTAGAGATATGCAACCAGGATAATGCTCTTCCTTCTTTCGATCAAAAATGGGGTCTTAAAAGCACCTTGATATCAAGTTTGAGAAGATACAGATCTATCAACTCTTTCATAAACTCTTCAAGCTATGGAAAAAATGATATACTTGAGTAGTATTAAGTTGCATAGGCTACTCATTTCGAAAAAAAAAATCCGTGTAAAGAAAAAGTTACACTGGAAGTCTTTAAGAGATACTCCTCCACATAATGCCAATTTGACAAAGGGTTGGATGCTATGTCAGTCGATCAAACTTTTACTCAATTGGAATCTAGCAAATTATTTTCTCACTAAGTTCCCCCCACACAAAGGAAAAGTTCTCAAGACACTGATCATGCCATGATGTTTCTGAGTGATAATATAAGATTTGAAATTTATCCTAACAACTTATTTTTCTTCAATATATACAAAACAAACTGAGCATGCTTCCCACAGAGAAGACAGTATACCTAGTCGGTCAATGACAGCAGAAAATGCACTGATAGCCTGAAATTGGTACACGATGAGAGAAAAATCTCCGAGAATGTGATTAAAAGCGGATACAGACTGATTGATTACTCCAAATTCAATTTTTCCGGAGAAATACATGGGTGCAACAACTGCAGCAGGAAGAACCTGGATCAAGTATCGGTAGCCACTGGTGAAGAACTCCAGATTTCTGGAAGATATCAACAATTTCTGTAAAGTTAAAGATGGAGAAAAATGAAGCATAATAAGAAAGAAGCGAAATATCCCATTTTTAAACATATGAAGTCAGAAGACAACATAATTAAATCTCAAGTATTAGGCAAAGAGGTGCTGGTTATAAAGAAAATGAAATTTCAAAGCCAAATGAAGTAGTCGAAAAGTTTCCATACGGTGAGATTTTCAAATGCGCTTCTGAACCGCTGCAGCAGGAGTTGCAACTCATTTTCCTCACCACCGTAAAATGCAATCGATTCAGCATTTTCCCTAACACGCACTAGTCCATAACGGAAATCGGCTTCTTTTTTCTCTTGCAAGAAGTTCAGAGTCACCAATCCCTGATGGTAAACAGCTTACGTTATCAAGAGGAAACATCTATCCTACCATAAAAAAAATCAATTGCTAGCACATACAGGAAGTACTTATAATGAACACATTACTTTTCAAAAATAAAAAAATTACCCTCCCAAGGAAGACACTGATTGCTGTTCCACCTAGTGAGTATGCCAGAAGAACAATAAAAAGAGGTGGATAAATACCATATAAGATATTACTGAAAGATATCAAGTCCACGATAGCATTGAAGAGTGTCAATGAAAACGCAAGTGCCGTTCCCGTGAAGGAACTTAAATCATCAACAATCCGTTGATCAGGGTTATCAATAATTGACTGGGATTGTATTTTGTAAAACGTCCGATTCGTTAGATAGCGATCCATGTAATAGCTTGTCATCCAAGATCTCCATCGCAATGAAAGAGTATCTTTTGCATAATCTCTCAGAACAAATACCTGAGAGACAATAGCAAGAATGAGATTCGTTCATAAAATCAACAGAATTGAACACCATAATCATATTAAAAACGGGTGTAGAAGTATTGCTTGACTGAAATGATCATGTAGAGTCCTTTAGCATATAGCATTCAGTGAAGAAAATCAACCGATGTATCACTAAAACCTTTACCTTTGTCCAGTTACAATTTAAAAAAAAATAAAAATGAAGAGACAAGAATTCCTAAGGGATGGTTTTTTTTTTTTTTTTCCTTCCAATTCAAAAATTTACATTTACATTTTCAATCTCTATGACTTTTACTAATATGAGGGGAAAAATTCCTAGTATTTTATTTTGATAAGACAGGATTGGGAAGGGAGTTTTTTTCTGTCCCAGTTACTTTTGTATTTGCCTTTCCATACTACAGTCTAATACCCATGGTACCGTAGGGAAAATACCAGGACGACAAACTGAGTCTAAGACTATGAATCAGGAATTTAGAAAAGGCAATGATCAAAAGAGCCAGTATATTGTTCAGTGTTGACAGACGGACAAATTGAATATTCCATGGGCTTTACAAGTGATTTCTCATGCTACTGGGATGCTGTGAATAACCTTCCAGCAAACAGAAACTCCAAAGAATGGATTTTGATATGATTCTAAGGATTGCAACTGAATTCTCCCCTAGGGCGTTTGCCACATCCGCTCAAAAATGCTGAAAAGACTATCACGAGGAATACCTAAGAAAGCGGAGCAATGTGCTCACCGGAATTCCACCAGCAAAACCAGCAAGGTAGTACAACAGTTGCGTGGTAAACTGTTCTTGATCCTTGTCTTCCACAAATCAACAAAAACAAAAAAGTTCACCATCATTCTGCTGGAAACATGTTATCGCCCCCAATATAAAAATTAACATAAAATGAAGGTTAAGAAGCATACTGGCAAGGGCATTATAAAAGTCACGGCCAAGAAAATTGAAGGTAACACTAATCCCAGTGGTTCCTAAAGTAAGAGCAAAAACAGTAGCTAGCTGCCATCTCGCCTGGGTTTTGTCATCCGAGAACCAATATGGAGCAGCCACTTTCCAGAACCTCCTCACCAGTGTTTGAACATCTGGAACCTTTCTTGGAGCATCCTCCTCCTAAGACCATAAAAACCCACATTTTCAAGAATTACTCAAATGCTATTAGGGGCTGTAGAAACAAAATTAGAGAACGAACCTTATTTGGTTTAGGGTCGGGAGGTGGTTTCGAGGAGTCGAGAGAAGAATTACTAACAAACGCTGTAAATGAAGTTGGATTAGAATTTTTCCTTGTAAAAAATGAAGCATAGTGAGGTCTTAACGTGAAACGGCAAAAATTGTGATTCTGATTCTTGTTCCGATTGGAGTAACTAATTTTTCTACTGAAAATTATGCTACTTGCAGATGAGAAAACTTGAGCTCGATTGAAGGTTGCTGGTATCTGAGCTTGGGATTCTACACCTATCATTTTGCTCCACATAGCAGAAAATCAAACGCCTATTTTCTCCTCTTCGTTGCGTGTCAGATCGGAAAATTCACGAGAAGAAATGAATTGAATTATAATCCTAAATACAACCATGGAAAAATTCGTAGCTCTGGTGATGCCACGTCACAACGGCTCTGTAGCGTAAATTACAATAGCGGGCTTCGTTACAATTTGAAACTATTCTAGATGATTGCAATTTCACCCTTTTTATCCATTTTTTTCAAAATTTGTTTTTCCTCGACTTAATTTCAACCACACACGCATTCATATAATAAAATAATTTACACATAAATTCAAATTATTTTTCTACATTTTAACCACGCATTCTCCAAAAATTCACTATACCAAAACTCATTTTCCAAAATAAAACTTCTTTAATAAGCTTGTGTGAGAGTGATTAAAATTTGGATTAAAACTCATTTTTTGACCGTTGAGTGGTGCAACGGTAACAATTCCACAGAAATGGGCTATTGTGATGTGAGAAACGGCTCAGAAATCAATTTTCTCCTGTTGAAAATCAATTCCAGACAGCCGCTAAATATCAAACGGAAGCTTAAAATCTACACGAATAATAAAATCTTTTTATCACCTAATAAAATCAAGTGCTATGTGAAATCAAGGCGCAATAGCATGAAAGATGAGAAATACAAGTAGATGAAAGGTGGAATGAGATGCTAGCCTTAGCACAAAAGGCGAGTCTTAGGCCACTATTGAGCAGAGGATCATAACACTTGAGAAATGATCCCTACTTATAAAGGTGAAAACATGACCTCTTGTTGCGACAAATCAAGTTTCGAAAGCCCTTCTTAAAAAACTCATTGGTCCCCCTTCGTTAGCTCTGCTTTATTACCTCCGGATTAGGTATAATCCTTTTGAGCATATATGAGATCGACTATGGGGGCACACTTGATGATGTCTCTTAGGTAGGAAGCCCCGCATTCCCTCAATCCAGCAAGCAAGGGTAGCCGAATTCTTCACCCCCGAACATTAATCGAGTTGTACAAATCCTGTTATAAAATAGGCCCAATTCATGTCGAGTGATGCCCTAGATTTGAGACAATAACCCTCTGGTAACATTTTCGGTCGTCTTGCCACTTGACATTCTCTCCACCGATAAACGAATGCAAAACAAGAAAATGCCACTACACAACAAATTCGACCTTTACTCGTGTCAAAGTAGAATAGCCTAAGAGGTGTTACGTGGGAAAACTGCTCATCAACTTAACTAGCCTTGCTAGCAAGCCGAATAGCAGTTTCGATCAGCTCACGCAATTTGATTCGTGTGCAAACTAGCTCGCCATAGTGAGTAAAATGCTCTCAGCTCGCAAGCTTAGCCATGCCCTGGCGAGCCGAGCCAGCTCAACCAAAGTCTCTTAAAGGATTGCCCTTGGTGATGAGAGCCGCCAGGCCAGACTTTGGTTGAGCGAGCCGAGTGGCTCTGGTCGGCTAGTCCCATTTAACTCCCTATTATTGCCTACAACATATACAAGAGTATATATCATTAAAATATTTCCAAATGCAGAATATCAGCACAGTTCAAACAAACCTAATGTCAATAGAGCAAGTGAACTTTTTTTCACGACTAAATTGTCAGTAATCAAAAACCATGCCGAACAGCATACTGGATTTTCCAAGAAATAGTTTACGAAACACAATCTCCAGGATACAGCCAAAAGAAGGACGGGGAAAAAGAACCCAGGAGAAAATATCTTCGGCTCATTTAAGCAAAACTCGATTGCTGCAGTTCAATAGCTTAAGCCTCCTCTCCATTCTCTCTCACTTCCTCTCCAGCAGAAGCCGATGCTCCTTGTGAAGTTGCCATTGCCATGACCTCTGCAGGAGGTGGGTGGTCAAACTTGCATGTTGCTCCATACTTGCATGTCCCAGTCTTCATATAATATGGGCAATGTATGGCACCCTACAAACACAATCAACATAGCAGTTGTTCCACAATTATATAAATAGCCCGACACAAATGCCCCAACTACAGAAGAGACTCGAGATGTGAATATTAGCAAATCAAATTAGAAATGTAAGACCATCACCACTGGTGTGGCAGGCAGAAGTAAGATGTGCCTATATTTAATTTTTTAGACTTTCTGTTTCACCACTTACTCTTTAGAATTATGTTCTCAAAATATGTAACAACATAAATGTTTTGAGGTATTATTTATTAGCAAACTGTTCCAACATACAATAATGATAATTGCTTCAAAAAGAGTAACAACGAGGAGGAGAAACTAAATTTCACTTACTATCCAGTTTCATCAACCTCACGCAAAAACTAGCAGCATTAGGACAATCCAGATCGTAATTGAATGCCCACTAACCCCTCAAATTAAAAATTGAAGCACATATACAAACTGAATCAATTGATGCGCACCGCCACTTCAAGCAAATTTATTAATTCAACATTGATCTATTTTTAGAGCAGACAACATTTACTACTTTGTTCCAAGATACAACCTCATTCACCAAGGCAAAACGTGTTCACGAACTGAATTATTAAAAGTAGGCAATATAGAATCTAAATAACTGCATTCACGTCTAAGAGATGATAAACAGTTGCGAACTACTGTTTTCTTTGAACATCAACTGCATTTCTGAGTACAAACTAAAAGGTTCTGTAATCAAGTTACCATAAAAGGCTGAAGATACCTCTCTCCTTGGTAGGCCAGCAAGAGTGAGTTTGACATTTTGCTGCACAGATTCTTTTACTGATGCTGTAGGTGCTGATCGATCAATAGGATGGTGAAACCTACAGTTTTCGCCAAACTTGCAAACCCCAGTTTTCATGTAGTACTGAACAGGAAAAAAACAAAAGCATCAGGATAAGAAAAATGAACCTGTGGATACATAAAAGTGAACATTCAGCTTCGAAAGGATAGGTAATTAAGTTAATGCTCGTTCAAAGTGCTCCACTAGCGAGGAGGTTTATAGAACATATACACAGGCTCTTGACACCATTTATTGGACCTAAACTGTGAAAGACAATACGTGGCTAGCACTGAAATAGTAAAGACAAATATCAAAGGAAACTTCATTGCAAAATTGCTTCCATTGTAAGACCAAAACATAGACAATAAGATCCACGCATAAAAATCCAAAGGGAATATCATACTACTGCCAGATAAATTACTCTTTTAAGTAGATGTTCTTGAACTAAATGAAGGTCGAGTGGGCACGCACATCACATTCTGGCTGTCCAGGTCGTTGTGGGTAAATACTTGGGGTCAATCCAATCTGCAGAAGGCAAAGAAATAAACATTCATGTGTAGAACTTCAAAATATAAAAATTGCACTTTCTATCAAATACAAAACCAAATAAACATTCAAAAGGTAGTAGAAGCAATATCAGACACACGCTGACACAAGTAACATGACTTTGCAAATCAAATATGATCTTTGCATTTTTTTATCATAAGATGGTACGGTGCATATCATAAACGTAGCTTAACAGGGACAGCATCAGTTACGAATTAAATCATAAAAAATTCAGAATATTTATGAATTCAACAATGAAACAATAAGAAACAACTATTGCAGAGCAATCAAAAATCTAAAAACTACAGCATGCAAAATATCAGACACTGAACAATCTCAATTAGTCAATTTCATACAGCATAAGGATATTGTGAACCAGCAGAAAGCATAAACAATCTCCACTTTACCGTTGTCTGAGTCAGCCTACTATCAAAAGTTGGAAGGAGAGAGGCAGCTGGAGTAATAGCTCCAAAGCTAAAGTGAGCAGGAGAAGCTAGAACAGGTGCAATAGCAGCAGTCAGAGGGTTCATTGCTGCGACAAAAAAAAATGTTTTATCTTTGAAACATTAGGTCAACCAAAAAATGTCAAAACAAGGTGAACACCCAGTTACCATGTCTGTCAGGATGATTGTACCGGCATGTGGTGCCATACTTGCAGCTGATTAATTAAATAAGACATTTCAAAACAATCAGACATCCCTCACTATTTCTCTCTTTTAGGATAAGTGTTCCAGTTGTTACACAAAATACTGACCTGCCAGTTTTTAGGTAAAATGGGCAATCAACTTCACCCTGAAACAAAAGTAAGCAGATGAGTAAAGAGTACATTTGAAGCCTAAATTTTTAAAACAAAAAGAAGGCCTAAGTTTTGACCTGGTTCATAACATACATAGTTCAGGAGATAGATAATATCTTTGTTAATTCCAATTTCTGGACTAAATTTTCCTCCTCTCTTACCTTTCCTTACCTCAGGATGGGGATTAGGAGAGCATTTATAAAAGGGGAGAAACATTTTGATTAGTTTGAACAATTAACATTTAAGATTCATGCTATATATGGCCAGCATAGAACAAAGTTTACAAAATGGCTATTATAATGTCGTGTGTATTAAATCTTTAGTTTACAGTTTTCAGCAATCAAATGGAGCAATTTGAAGCTGCAAGGGTGACTTTTCCCCAAAGATGATGAATAGAATATCTGCTAAAACTAAGATACTTATAAAACCATAAAAATCATGACAAACTTGCAGAGAGTAACTGAACATTCACTGAGGTGCCCATTGGGTCATTTAAATTTCAGAAGTAATTTATATTATCAATGGATTATATTATTAATAAGCACAATCTTAAGATAAAAATTACCGGTCTGATAGGAAGACCTTTGGTGTTATGCAACAATGCTGGGATATAAAGTGACTGCACTGGCTTTGAATCTCCAACCGTTTCATTCTGCAGCCAAGTAGCAGATTCTTCTCCAGCTGATGACACTTCAACACCTTTAGGGTGATGAAATTTGCAGGTTGCGCCG
Organism: Fraxinus baroniana; assembly: GCA_903798355.1. Lineage (NCBI taxonomy): Eukaryota > Viridiplantae > Streptophyta > Magnoliopsida > Lamiales > Oleaceae > Fraxinus > Fraxinus baroniana. The sequence continues at coordinate 10,451 of CAIGRO010074862.1, forward strand.
AATTTACACTTTCCAGTCTTCATATAGAACTGGTTCAATCAAATAAAGTTTAATAATCAGTTCTATAACAAAATGCACTCGCAAGAAGAATCAAATACCATACCGCACATGGAAGCTCTGAGGGCCTCTCAGGTAAGGCAGAGACATCAGCATTATCTGGAGCACCCTGAAGCCAATTTACAAGCAACAATTTGGAAAGTCATCCCATTAAAAGTAGTGGAATTAAACCTTGGCAAAGAAACCTACCAGGGGGACTATTTTATCTTTTGGGTGGTTGAATTTGCACTTAATACCAAACTTGCATCTTTGAGTCTTCAGAAAATACTGGAGCGTGTTTCACACACAAACAGAAATGTGTTAATCCAGACCACTAAGTGATGTAAAAGAACAGAAAATTTTCTATACGCACTTACAGGACAGTCAGGCTCTCCAGGTCTCTCAGGAAGGGATTCGCTTGGCACAGGCGGAACCTGAATTTATTAAAAAAAAAAACACTCAATGAAGAAAATTCGGTGACAAAGAAAAGAAAAACGATATATCCATAGATGTTGATAGAGAGGGAAACATGTGCATGAAACCAGGCAGAGAAAGGTCACACAAAGATTCAATCAGAAAAATAGAAGGCACTTGTTTGAGCCACATTTTTCAATAATACATTTTTCTCCAAACTCATTTTCAACCACATATTCTCTTAATAAAATAATTTTACACGTAAACCTAACACTCTTTCCAACTTTTTAACCACACATTCTCCAAAAAAAATCACTATTCCCAAAATCTATTTTTACCAAATAATGGGGCTCAAACAAGGGCTTAGACAATCTTCCAGTGAGAAAACATACTATTTAACCTTCCAGTGCCATGAAAAACAATCCTTCTACTGAGAAAATAAACCAACAAACCTTAAAATTCAAAGAGCATAGAGATTATTTAACTAATCAACATAGTTCTTGTTCTCCAATATTTCGTTTTAGATAGAATCGTTAGAAGGGGAGAGACAGGTATTTCATTCCATGTCAAACTCATCATTGTAGAGACTTAAGATTTTATACCATATACTAAATAATTTATTTAAATATGAAACAACGCCAAAACACATTTTATAGGTCCCTATTTGATAGAGTACAGAGATCACAGAGCCAAATGGATATTTTTTAATCAAGTGCAATAAACATAACAATGTTCATGGCTTCATGCAATAAATTCACAGTTAAGAAGAAAAAAAAAATCCAAGTGCAATCAACTTGAATACAATGGCAAATTTGATTCTGTTGTTCCTGCTAGCCTCGGCTTCTGCGTAGCTTTAGAGCGAATAAAATTATACTGATTTTTGTCATGTTCAGCCTTTTTCGTCATAGAGGAAATGGAATTCTTATTGATAAATCACAAAACCTTTCGCGAGCTAGTGGACAATTAAAGCAAAAAGGGTTATCATATTATATCTCATCAGTAATCTTGTCCAGCGCAGCCCATGGTTTCAACTACTTCTCAACAAACCAAGACATCAAATTGCTATACAACATATAAGGAATAAATAATATAGAAAAGAAACGCATTGAAGTCAACAAGCTAAGCCAGAGTCAAATTAATTTTTGGGTCAGTCGTAAAATCATATTTTGTAGTTCTATTCAATCCAGACCTGCCTCTAATAATAATAAAGAACATCGATCACGTAATTACCTTGAGTATAAGATAAACTGTACAAGAAAAGAGACCATAGCGGTGGACAAAGAGCAAACAATGATAGGTATAATGATAGAATAGTTATACATGTTTCTTGCTAGAGCATAAACTATCTTAGCTTATAGTTATAAGAGCATAAAACTACTAAAATATAGAAATATTGTTCAAATAAAAAGTAATGTTGGTGTGTCGGATTGATTATAGAGAATAAAGTAGCGAATGGAATCACGCATTACTACATAGGAGTAATACAGGGTTTCGACTGCAGCATAAACTAACTAGCGTGTTAATAAACTACTATAGTATAGATATATGATCTAAATACAAAGTAATATTGATATATCAATTAACGAAGAATTACTATTATAGAGAATAAAGTAGCAAAAATTATCACCTCTTTCCAGTCAGGGATTCCACCCTCTGGAACCCAAATAGGATGGTCAAACTTGCAGCTCTCGCCATACTTACACATTCTTGTTTGCATATAAAAGGCACAGTCCTTCTCTCCTGGCCTCTGGGGATAAATAGGCAAGTGGCTTGTATTCTCATATCTAGGGCGCTTGGCTAAAGGGTTTGCTGAATACCAAGCTTCAGTTTGCCCAAATGTGCTATGGGCACCCAAAATGGTTTGATGATAGAGTGCTACGTAGATAGTAGACAATATAGACAAGAAACCAAAATATACATTATTGTAAATAAAATTTTTATTTATACGAGGAATAATAGCACATATTACTAGAAATAAATAAAGCCAATGAGTGTTGGTGTAAAAATTAAAATTAAAAATATATATATATATACATTTGAAACATTAACTTATATGCTAGAGAATTTCATACTAATTCATAAATATTATATTCTATATTTCAACACTCGCTCTTGTATAAGATGTAGAAATCCAGTATATAAATCCACAATTGCGGTAAGGTCAGATTATTAACTGAATGTTCATAAAAGTTTGATTCGTCCATTTATAAGCTAAACTCTATATCTTTTCAGACTAATCATAAATAAGTTTATATTATACAACATAAAGAACATAGTTATAGATGTATTTTTATGTATAGAACCATATATGTCTCAACCCGAAGCAAACTTAAAGTCAGTTAATAAAAATATAAAATAGCATTTTATATCACACTCAAGGGAAAACATTCAAACTCTGTTTCCTTAGCAATTTTCTTGATTGAAGAAAATTTACATTAAGATGGCACAGAGTACATTTATAACTATATAGAACAAAGTACGTTCATCTTTGAGAAGGAGAAGCCAATGTAACCCACGCTCTTCATACACTTTAACCTATTTTAATAAAAAAAAAAATTAATTGTTATATCACATATCATATAAACATTTTTTTACTAGGAACTCTATCACACTTCAAAAATTTAGAAATGAATTCTTATTTGGATATCCCACCTCTAACTCTCTCTTTTGACTCCAAAAATAATATAAAATCCCAGCTAACCCAAAATTGATCTTCAATTCAGTATCAATATACAATCTACCAGTTTCAGCCCCTGTTTGAGCCACGTTATAATTTACAAATCTCATTCTACTACTCATTTTCAACCACACATTTTTCAATAAAATAATATTTTTCATCACATCACTAACTTTCCTTCTTTTTCAACTACATATTCACCACTGCATCAACCAAAAAAATGCATTCTTCCATTTTAATGTGCATCAAACGGGGGCTTAATCTCCAAATGTGCATTTATTTCTGCAAGAATGGTTCCTTGGCCACTTCAGAAGAATTGAACTAACATAGGCAGCATTTTCATACTATTAAGTTTTTGGGTTAGCTACCCAACTCATTGAGAAATCTTCTTTTCTGATATCACATAGCAAGCTATTTGATCTCACATGTTCAACTAATTATATGTATCTAGACATGCTGAATACATGTCCACCGCCAGAAACAGTAAGATTTTGCATCAAACATTGAGTATCAAGTTCACTAGGAGTAAATTCAATACACTATCTCATTGCCTCGAAACAGGACTGTCCCTTCCATTCAAAGTATCCACATGCCTTGAAACTAGCCAATAAGTAAGTATAAGCATACATAGTCTTAAGAATACATGCAATACTAACATGAGTAAACTGTCACAAAACCATAGAAGCAGGATATTGATTCATATTTTTGCATCTAGAACAGCATTCGTATTAAAAGCAGTGCAATTGAATCATAGCTACGTTCTGTCAGAAAAAAAATATGGAAAATAGATAATTACAACAAAAAGTAAAAGAAAAACAGAAACAGATAGAAATTCCTTACTTTCAGCGGAAGAGCGCTTCAACCCAGAGTAAAGAGTGTCTGTAGACACAACTGTAGGCCCCACATCGACGCCGGGTGGTCCGTACGAATGGGTGGGAGTAGCGACGGAGATACCGGGAAGTCTAGAGGAGTAACTGTCCGAGTTGTAGAGCAATGCAGATGATGAGGAGAATGAGTCGGAGCTAAGGTACTTGGAGGTGGCTCCGAGCAATGAGGTGGCACCGGGGATATAGGGTTCGGTGACGGATCGAGAGCTGTAGAGACTACTGGCAGCGGTGCCTCCACCGCTGTAGCTGCTAGGGTTGTAGCCGTATAGTTGGTTCGCCATTTAGCCCACCCACACCGGTGAGAGAAAACAAAAAAATAAAAGAAGTTCATGAAAGAATTACCACTCTTTACTAATTATAATAAATCTACACAGTTTAGTATTTTAGTTAGTCCATATGGTACACATTAAATTTTTCNAGCTGCTAGGGTTGTAGCCGTATAGCTGGTTCGCCATTTAGCCCACCCACACCGGTGAGAGAAAACAAAAAAATAAAAGAAGTTCATGAAAGAATTACCACTCTTGCTAATTATAATAAATCTACACAGTATAGTGTTTTAGTTAGCCCGCGTTAAAATTTTCATATTCATTCTTCTATTTATTTTTAATCATACATTCTTTAATAAAACAAGGATCCGTTTGATTGAAATGTAAAAAATGGATAGAAAGAAAATATTTTATTGAGAATTGAATTGCCTATAATTTGTTTTATTGAAAATTATAATTAATTGTATTTGATTGATATAATTTTCCACTTGGAAATGTTGAAAGTTTGGTGTCTGTTTGTCTTTGTTTTTATGAAAATTGTTCATTAAGGGTCTGTTTGTTACAGATTCTCTAATTCTACAGTAAATCAATTCTCATTTTTAACCACACATTTTTCAATAAAATAATATTTTTCATCACATTAATAATTTTTTCTTCTTTTTCAACCACATTTTTTCCATCATATCACTATTTAAAATTAATTCTTCCTCCAAAAAATCCCAACCAAACAAGTTTTTAAAGTGATAATTTTTTCTACTATTGCGTCTAGAATCTGTACCAATTACAAAAAATTAAAAGAAAAAATTACTATACCGAACTCCATTCGTTTGACTTTATTTTATATAAAAATTGTCAACAAAA
>CAIGRO010074875.1:0-17122 GCA_903798355.1 Fraxinus baroniana
AAGTTAAGTATTAGAGAATTAGGTTAACACTTCAATCAAATGCGAGTGTTTATAATGTAAACGTTGATGAATAATGGATAACTTCAATATAAGTGTTGGCAAAGAAAATTTCTATCAATAATAAAAAAATAGATGAGATTGAGAAAATTTCTTTGCAAAATAGAATTCTCGATGAGATAGATGAAAATAGGTTGATCAATCAAGAAATTCTTTGTAATAAATGAAATAGGATGTAAAATCAAGTAAGCTCAATGATTTTAAATAAATATGCTCTCTTAATTGCTCTTGTAAGCTGTTGGAATTGAATGCAAAAGAGATGACTATTTATAGATCAAAAGATTGAAAAATAAGGAAGTTTCGGTTGATCAATTTTGGTCGATCGAAGTGTGAATATACTGTTGTAAAATTCAAACCGTTGGAGTTTCGGCCGACACTTCGGTCAAATAGATCGGTCGACCGGTGACTTTTGATCAATCGGTAAGGGCTTTTGAAATCTAATGAGTATCATGTAAAACCGGTAAGCATTCAACAAAATCTGTAAGTACTTGCAAATCTGGTAAGTAACCAATTTTCAGTCGACCAATGTATGCTTCGGCCGACCGTAGAATACAAATTTTGGAATTAATTTTTATATCAAAATATTCCTTTTTGCAAAATTTATTTCATATTATGAATTAAAACATTTTTATACAAGTGATGAAGTGATGAATTATGAAAATAATTTTGAGATTTACGTATTTACTAAAGATTGATGAGTCAATACCTTTACATATGAATTGAAGTTTCAATAAAGAACTTCTAAACTCTAATCTTCAAAGTTCTTGTTCTTTTCGAGCCTCTTTTGATTGCTTGTTCTTCAACGGATGACGATTTGAGTCTTTGAATGCTTAAGAAGATTTATTGATGAAAAACTCAAGAAACAAGACTTGTTAGAAATATAAGTGTATTGTTTGTTATAATCAAAATAAGTGGAGCTATATTGAATCATAGGTCAACAAGGGGAAGGTGCTTCTACTGCAGTTGATCGGTACAATCAGGAAGTGAGACCACATATTGAACAGATTGAAGCTAGGATCGGTCTACATCCTAAAAGCGTGCTGAGATGTCATCACAAAAAGACTGCAATCTATCTTTTCCATTTGAAAATTGTTGACGACATCAATGCTTTCAACAATTATCTATGGGGTCGGAGATGTTTTGCGGACATCGTACACATCTTTACTAGATCACACTCGAAGACCAATGGGTCCACACGTAAGTACGATACTTATGAATTGTCCCTGACAGTATTGGAAAATGTTTAACATTATCAGTTTTAAAATACTTTTTATATTGAATTTATATATAATATTTGTATATGTTGCGGATCTGGGCATATGGATTGTCCCTATCTGGGTACTCGATTTGTTAAGCGAGGGAATACACGCTGCCCTTGAATTATCAATATGTCAGCTTGAAGTCCTAACTGAGTTGACACCGTCTACAGAGAAGGTCGAGATTTTGTGCATAAATTAGTCGTTCATGTACTAGACACGACCAGATGTCCAATTCCATTCTGGACCTAAATTAGGTATGTGAATTGAATATAATTAAAGTCCTCACTGAGTTGACACCGTCTACAGAGAAGGTCGAGATTTTGTGCATAAATTAGTCGTTCATGTACTAGACACGACCAGATGTCCAATTCCATTCTGGACCTAAATTAGGTATGTGAATTGAATATAATTTATTGATTACCATTTTGTATGAGTTAGCATATTTTAACTAAAATAATAATTTTTAATGTTGTTATTTGTGTATGAGCGCGGTCTAGTTGATCGATGATCACCTCCGTCGATGAGATCTCCTTCTCTTCCATCTAGACACCTCCATCGTAGATCTCTTACACATGGTCATAGTCATTACTTTCATGATCTATATGTCCGCCTAAATGGATTTATGGCGGAGGAGGTGGGAGCGTTACAAGAGGAGGTCAGGCGTTACGATGAGAGATGCGGGAAAAGGTGGACGCGCTTTAATTTGAGATAGGGATGCTGCGACGAGAAATTAACGGAGAGATATCAAGTTTATGCCATGATATTGCAGTGCTACGGGACCATATAGCAGAACTTCAGGATGAGGTCACAACACTCCGAGACGATATAGCGGGCATACGAGGGGGTGATAGGCGAGGTGACGAAGATTGGGGTCACATGTGGACAAATGATGATGCATTAGAATCATTTTTGTTATCTGTGGAGCGGGAGGGGTGGCCCTGATAAGGACGAAAGAGGTTGTAGATGAGGAGATGACGTATGTGATGGCCTTGATGATTGAGGAGGTGGGACTGCGGAGGGGTGGCCTCGATGATGGAAGAGATGGTGAGCACCAAGGCGGAGGGGGGGTAGATGAAGAGAGGATGTCGGTCATGGCAGAGTGTAAGAAGCGTGTTGTTGAAATATCGAAGGAGGTTGTCAGCCAGAGTTTGAGATTGCTGTCATAGTACGTCGTTCTTCCTTTCAAGGTTAAGGCGAAGAGAATGACATTCATAGATGGGACGTACCCCAATCTCTTTTGAGAGATGGACCATGCTAAGTGGAAGGATTTGAAACAGAGTGGCGAAAAATTATGTCCAGGTAAGTATTTCATTATTTTAGCAGAGTACGCTACGCTAACTCATCTATGCTTCTTTTCATATTTATTCTGTTTTTTTTTTTTTCAGAGTTAGCCACAGGATAGCTGGAAGGACAATCACTGATGCCGATAAGTGGTTTAGTGATGATACGACTTTGAGTTCTTAGCTCGCCAACGATGTTAGTGTAATATCGCAATTGTTTTTTTATTATGTATACATAATTTTTTGTTTATTAAATGAAATAAATCCCTCTATTTTTTTTATTAGCATTTCTTGATGTAGCAAATCTATCTATCTTGAACTTGTTGCGCGATCGAGCTCGAAGATATCCAATATCATTCGACATTTCCGACTGAGTCATATTGAACATCGAGTTCCTATGTGTCGTTACCATTGATTATCAGCCGCTCTAACTTATGGGTAACGAGTACACGGTCCCCAATTATATACTCGAGTGGGTCATAGGAATGTGGCCGAGTGTGTAGGACAGACTAGCTATCGTGCGATACACGACGACGGCGAAACAGTTGAAATCGTAAGTACTTATAATTTTTTTAATTTGAAAACTTAGTTTTTAGCTACACAATACATAACTAACACATTATTATTTATTTACAGGAGTGATTGTGGCACATTCGCAATAAACTATATCGAATTTTTTAGTATAACAAATAAGGTTGATGGAATCAACCAATTTTAGATACAAAATTGGAGGAATAATTTAGTGTGATATTTGTATGAATTCAATTATGATCCGTGAATATTATATATTTATTTGTAAAATAATAATAAATATTGTTAAAAAATATAAATATTGTATATTTAATTGTTTATTTACTTGTGAAATAATTGTAAATATTGAAAATGTAATTGTTTATTTATTTGTGAAATAATTGTAAATATTATAAAAAAAATTGTAAATATTGTATATTTAATTTTTTATTTATTTTTGAAACATTGTAAAAAAAATATAAATATTGTATATTTAATTGTTTATTCATTTGTGAAATACTTTTAATATTGTAAAAAAATGTGAATATTGTTTATTTTGTTGTTTATTTATTTGTGAAATAATTGTAAATACATATATAAATATTGTATATTTATTTGTGAAATAAGAGTAAATATTGTATATTTGACTGTTTATTTATTTGTGAAATAATAGTAAATATTGTAAAAAAATTGTAAATATTGTAAATTTAATTATTTATTTATTCGTGAAATAATTGTAGATATTGTAAAAATGTAAATATTGTTCGATTATCAGCGAAATCATTACACATCCGTCTAATTGTCATTTATGGGAATTTGACTCGTACAAAATTAGCGAGTATGTTCTATTACTCTGCACTTACTATACCTATATGGTCGAGAAAACTTTTCAGTAGATAGTATTCTAGACGTACGTGGACGCCCGAACCACGTGGTTCAACTTCGGGTGGCAACAAACTATTAAGTGAGAGAATATAGTCGGGAACTTTCCACTCAGCTTCATTCGGTAGGAGAAATATAGTCTCAGCATATGCTACACTCTAATAAACAACAATGTAATAAAGAGAGTATAAGGTTCTCACTGCAATGCCTCTATACATAGCCATCGCGACTGCATGCTCACATGAAAAACTCTCCAATTGAAATCAATTACAAGTGCAAGTGTTATCAGTGAAATCCACCATGTATGCCATATTACGTACATATTTCATGGAGAAGCGCAACTCATCAAGTGACTCTACATTCAATCTTTCTTTGTTTTTTTTTTTTTTTGTGTAATCACGGTGTTCCTCCGCCACAAGTGAATCTTTTCAATAAATTTCCACTTTACTAAAAAAAAAAAAACCTACACAACTTTGAACAGTTTATCCTTCTGAGTCGGAGCTAGCATGCTCGTACAACTTTGTGATTTCACATGTCGATCGTGAAATCACTGTTGCATCTTGTTACAAATGTTCTCAATCATCACAAGGATTGGTAACTCTCGATCCTTCTTGGATAATGCATTGAGAGACTTCACATTGTTTGATGTCATCATGTTGTATCGACGTTCTAGAAAATGTGATCATGCCTAATGTTCAATTCCCATTTTTGTTAGATATCCCCATGCCGGAAATGATTTACTTCTTATTTCCACCATGAATTTATTGCACTCTTCAACACTATAAGTTTCGGTCGCTCTCCTGAACAATAAAACAATGCCTTTACCCCAATACTTAGTCTTCGATTTGCCTTATATATGTTACATGCAATACCCATGGTGTGCTTCGGGAAAAACTTCAGCTATACCATTTATTATAGATGGTTCCCGATCAGTTTCAAAGGCAAGGTACTCGACTTTCCCGATTACTTCCTTCAACTTTGTAAAGAAACAATAGATTGACAAATCATTCTTGCTATCGACTATGCCGAATGTAAGAGGGTAAATTTGGATGTTGGCATCTTGACACGTAGCAATAATTAACTTGCTTTCATATCTAGCTTTCAAAGTTGTACCATTGACTACAATTAGGGGTCACATTCAAAATCCCTGAATGCATTGTCCAAGAGCCATGAAGAAAAGCTTAAAGCAATTCTCGCCATCCGTTTCAATGAAAAATGTAGAGCTAGGATTAGTTGTACTCATGTTATGACAATACCTAGCCAATATAGCATAACTCTTCTCAGTTGAGCCCATTAAGTCTTCCAACACCCATTATTTAGACACCCATTATTTGGTCTTTACAGGCCTTCTGAAAGCTGATAGAGCCCACTACATCACAATGGGCGTGCCAAGAATTCAATGTTAACAAAAGAAGTGAACAAATCAGAGGGAAGTTAAGACTTGTCATTGATTATAAGTTGCTAAATCATTTTATTGTAGATGATAAGTTCATTCTTCCTGATAGGAAGACAATTGACAGTCTTTTCTACGTTTGATCTGAAGGCAAGTTTCGGCAATTGGGAGTCAAACTAAAAGAAAGGCACAAAACAACATTCTGTATACCCAATTAACATTTTTAGTGGAGGGTTATGCCATTTGGTCTTAAAACGGCACCCTATTTGTTTCAAAAGGCGATGATTAAACTTTCCCAGCCACTACTGAAAACAACATTAATTTACCTTGATGATATCCCGTTGTTCTCTTAGGATAAGAATATTCCAGAGTTATTGCTCCAGAGGTTCAAAGAATTGTCACAGAATATGGGATCATGTTGTCACAGAAAAAATGATCATTATAGTGTTCGAAATTGATTTTCTTAGGATGCATATGAAAAATGGAAGCTATTCACTCTAGTCATACATTGCCTAGGAACTTCTAAAGTTTCCTGATAAGAATCCAACAAAATAGCAAATTCAACAATTTCTTGGCGTGGTAAACTACATAACCGATTTCTTCAAGCAACTGGCTCTTGTTATACGACTTTTACAAAACATGCTTAAGAAAAACCCTCCACAATGGTCATCCAGCAAACATAGGTTATTAAAAGAATCAAACAAGAGGTCCATAACCTTCCAGCACTAAAAATCTCAACTGATAGAAAAAGAACTCTACAAACAGATGCAATTGATTTGCACTGTGGACCATTACCATTCTATATTCAAGGATGGAGAAAGAAAAATTTGTGGCTAAAGAGTGGTAAATTCAAAGAATCTAAGAAACATTACCATTCTATATTCAAGGAGATTCTTGCAGTAAAACGAGGAATTGAAAATTTTCAGTTCCACCTTATTGGTCACAAGTTTCTTGTAGAAATGGACATGAAGGCATTCCCCCCAAATGTCTAATTTCAAAAAGAAACAGATTCCAAACTCACAACTTTTAAGACGGGCTGAATGTTTTTCCAACTTTGACTTTGAAGTTAAACACAATCTCTTACCAGATTTGCTCTCTAGAACGGAACCTTCTATTCAACTACAAATCCCTACCATCTGTATGATGAACTCATACATACAAAATCTTCCCATTCAAAACTTTTTTCTTGAACTTCAAACTCTCATCAGAAATCGAACTATCTAGTTAAGATCAAAGGAACTTATGCTAAAATATCGATCCATTGTTATTAGGCAAAATGGGATCCACTTTCTCGGGATGCTTGGATTTCATCCAAAATATCAATTTTTAAACCTTTTTTTATTTTAACCTAGAACACATCCAAGAAAATTTTTCAAAGAAGTTTTGTGTTTTATATGGTATCTTCTTGAGATACATCAAATTGCAATTTTTTTTAATACCAATGCCATGGTTTCTTTGCTTTCAGAAAGAATTTCACAGCTTTGGAAGTATTACCCATAATATATTCCTCACTTCAACGAAGAAGTTGCAAGATTTTTTGAATGATTTTATCCACCATCTCACTGGAGAGACAAATTTCGAAATTTTTATTTAAAATTCAAAGATCTTAGAACTTCATCTTAATATTCATGTAATCCTAGTGTTCCGAAGATATGGTTATTTCACTAAATCACGATACTACGAACACCTCTCTCATTTTCAAAAATATACGGTTCTGCCGTTTAAACTTCATAAAGAATGGGGAAGATATCCTCAAGAATTGAAGACATTCCCGAGAAAAATGACAGAAATTAATCAAATAATCCCTCCAAAAGTTTGGCCTAAGTTTGAAGATGATGCTCCATGGGAAACTCTTCCAATGGATTATGCTCAAAGAATTCAACAGGACATTAAGGCTCATATGGAGAGCTTAAGCCAAATTCACAAATGGTATTCAGTGATTCCACTTGAAGATTATCATTTTGACAATTATTGGAATCAATTGTATTTGGGACGACCAACACAAAGCCTGGGATAGATAGCTAAGTACTAAGAGGACACTCCTAAAGGACAACAACTCAAAGAAAAACTTTGAAAAATGTTAAATGATAATGTCCTTTGTATCACTCTCTATACAGAATGAGAAAACCTACATTTTACAAGGAAAAGAGAGAAAGAAAAGATGCTACAAGAAGGAACAAGCTCTAGCCAGCAAGTACTAGCAAGTTAGCTAAAACCTATAATGTCTCAACTCCTAGAGTCTCAATTCCAAGAATCTCAAGATCCATGGGCTTACTCTTTTAACCCTTTCAAACATGACAATCTTGAAAAGCTTCAAAAACAACTCGATGAAGAAAAGGAAAGAGAGAAAAAGGAAAATACGCCTCGGTGGAAAACACTAGGAATACCATCAGACTCTGAAGATTCGGACAAACTAGCTATGGCAACAAATTTGGGCACCCCATGATTCGTAAAAAATCACCTAAGATCTAAGAACTTTGTCACTTTTTATGAGTTGTCTGTCATTTTACAAAATAATTGATAAAATATTGTTTACTTTATTAAGGGTGTGTTTGAGCCAAATTATTTTGAAAGAATGTATTTTGGAATAGTAGATTAATGGAGAATGTGTGGTTGAAAAGGAAAAAAAGTTATTAATGTGATGAAAAATATTATTTTATTGAAGAATGTGTTGTTGAAAATGAGTAGAAGAATGAGAATGAAAAAATAATGTCTACCAAACAAAGGCTAAAGCAGATTCCACTTTTTTAAAAGTTGTATGTCCACTTGTGTAATAATTGTACTAGTTATGTATGCTTTTAAAAAGTTGTATGTCCACTTGTATAATAATTGTACTGGAGTCATGTATGCTTTTAAAAAGTTCTATGTCCGTTTATGTTATTGTGTCGGTTGGTCTAAAAGAAGAATGAAGCTCTTCTTCTATAAAAGAGGCTTTCATCCTCCATTGTATAACATCGAAAAATCAGAAATAAAATCTTGAATTCCTTAAAGATCATGAATTTCTAAATCTTTCCTATTTCTCATTGGGATCCATCATATTAATATTAGTTTTAATAGTCATGATAAATTAACAATATGAGCAGTAACAAAAGCATGCTCTGCTCTTACCTCTCTTCAGGATCCTTAGCATCAGAAATTGTGTTGCAGAATTAACGATCAGTCAGGAAATTTTGCAATCCTAACAGTCAGACCCTGTATTTGTTCTACTCTAGTTGGTTGTTTGTCCTTCGGGCTAGAATACATGAGTTGCATTTATCTATATTTTGGTACCAATCTACCAATTTATCACTGCAAAAATTCCCATACATGTTTGTTTTCTTTATTCTTTAATTTTAATCACAACCCACAAACGGGCTTTCTTTCATTCCATCACCAAACCCATTTTGGGATTTTCAAGAAACAAGTGCCTATCTTTCTTGAATATTGTTGGCCTCTTACTCTTCTTGCTCATTGGGTATTCTACTCTAATTTAATATAACCCTTTTTTGTTATCACTTTAAAGTTACCTATCTTTCTTGCATAATTTATTTACCGTAAAGAGATTGAATTATTTTTACTGAGAAAACTTTCAATGTTCTAATTTTGAAATATATATATATATATTTCACATCAAATGAGAATTATTTTTGGATGATTTTAATTCTACTGCAATTTAGTTATTTCAATAATACCTTATTTTTTGTTTTGCAATATTTAATAAATATTAAAAAAATCATTGTCATGTATAAATTTCATGTTATTAATTCTCAATTAATTAATATTCACATTAACCTAGACTCAATGAATCTTGACTTGATAAATCTTGATTTATATATAGAGTTATTATAGATGAATTTATTTATGTTAATGTATCTAGAAATTTTAGTAGATATTTAAATTCATGTATTAGTAATTAATTCTCATGTATCAAATGTAGTACAAAAAAGCTGTTCATTTGTAGTATTTTACCGGCACAAAAAAATTTGAATCATAGAGTTGAGTTTTGATAATACAATTTTTTTCTATTAATTTTCTATTTTCTATTTTATCTTCTTAAGTTTACTTGAGACTCATCAAATCCTCCCAACAAATTGGCGTCAAATATTATTTTATAACATTTATGAAGTAATTCAAAATAACGTGCAATGTACGTTCAACTCTGACTAGTACATTTAAGTATCTCCATACCATCCCAAATTCCTAAACCCCAAAACCTAATACAAATATAAAAATAAAAAATAAAAAACTAATGATTTGTTACTGATATTACTTGAATTCAAATGACACATTATAAAATAACTCAAATACAAATTAAGAATTTTTCGTATACTAAATTCATCAAATCCACAATAAAACGCAATATTTACCTTTTCAAATTCTTCTTCATATATTGCTATGCGTGTAAGCATTTTCTCTAATGATATCGTTTTCGTTGTTGTTTTGATTTCGATTGAACAGAATAGTTTATGATTATTAGAATTTCATGATTTTAGTTGAAAATGATATTTCATGATTAATAAAGTTTTAGCCCCTATTTGACAATAATTATTTCAAAACCCTTCATTAAGCATACTAATTTTCAACCACACATTTACACGATAAAATATTTTGTATGTTAATCTAAATTTTTTTCCTACATATTCCCCAAAGATTCACTATTCAAAATTTTATTTTGTCAAATAATGATCATCAAACAAGAGTTTAGTTAAATATAAATTCTTAAAAAATATAAAAAGATTCAAAAGAATTTAATGAAAATAAATATTAGTAGATAAATTTAGAATGATATATTTTTATTTAGTTATTGTTTGATACGCATTAAAATTTTCATTCTTCTACTCATTTTCAACCACGTTCTCACGAAAGGGGAAATGGAAGCATGACTAATGAACCTTTTCTGGCAAATCAAATGACCTAAATGAACGACGTCGTTACATACGGAATTGGTTATTCTCTCTCTAGACTTTAGAAAGAGAGGGAGAGACGACGAAGAAGAATACTGTGGGGTTTTAGTTGGTTAATGGTGGAAATCACTAGGCGTGCTACAGAATCTCAAGGGTAAAATCGTCATTCCAGACCTCCATCCATGCGCTCCGGCGCGGCGGTTGATGTGGTTGTAGGCATCAGTCAGCGAGTGTTTGTCGGCGGCGGATTTGGGAATAACATGGCGGCGGCTTCTAATACCGGAGCAACCATCGCCTTCACGGCATTGGCCGGCGTCGCCTTGGTGGCTGTCGTATTTTACACCTCTAGGTAAAGAAAAATATAAAAAATTATGACCGAATAATTTTGAAACCAGGCATTGAAACCCTAGGAAGTTCAGTAAATTCACTTATTTATTCTAATAGTTCATAGATGAGAGCCATTGGGCGTCAAACTTGTCATCATCAAATGTTTAGAAACCCGCATGATCTTCCAATACGCCATCTTCTTAGATTCACTGAGATCGGTTCGATTCGTAGTAGCCTCGTCCTCACCACTTAATTCTTCTACTCTCTTCAGTGTTTTTTTTCTCAGTTCAGAGATCTTTTAGTTCTCAAAAATTGCTTTTCTCCCCCCTTCTCCCTATCCTTTCTCTTCAGCCATTCTTAAGCTCAATCCATTTCTAGATAGAAATATCCTTTTTCT
This sequence comes from Fraxinus baroniana, assembly GCA_903798355.1. Taxonomy (NCBI): domain Eukaryota; kingdom Viridiplantae; phylum Streptophyta; class Magnoliopsida; order Lamiales; family Oleaceae; genus Fraxinus; species Fraxinus baroniana. The sequence goes on from CAIGRO010074875.1 coordinate 10,989, forward strand.
CTGGTAATGCCTTTTTAGTGCGTCCAGCTTCGCTTCTGCATTTTTATTTTTGTTGATGCGGGACAAGTTATTTTGTTTTGGAGGTTGAGTAAATGACGTGTATATTTTTCTTTTTGAGTCTCGAGTGATCTGAAAGACTGTTGCATTTGCATAATTCTAGTATCTTATATTTTATTGATTGAAATGAGAACCCATTTAGTTTCATCTATTCAATTTGAAAGAATAGTGAGTGTGGAATGTGATTTGCTTCTAAGGATCGATTTTTTGAAATGGAAGACATCTCAGAAATGAGCAATAGACGGATTTTGAATTTATAACCTCTTACATGTTCTATAAGGAACAAAGCGGGTGGAAATTATTAATATTCTTGGAAATTATTACAAAGTTGGAGGTTGAAAAGTTTATTGAGGTCATATTGTAGATTATGGGCGTCTTGTACAATGAAATAATGTTTGCGTAAGAAAGATTGACAATTTCTCACAGTTGCTTTTATCTATTTTAAACCAATTTTTTTTCGTAAAAGTCTATTTGTCTAGATTTTTTTTCCATTCCAAGCTTAATATTTTGAAATAGTGATTGAGACGGTTTTATGACTACAAGGACTACCTTAGTTTTTGCACATTGTGCCTCAACCTGCTTTTGTTGTGCTCTAGGTTAATGTTTGAAGTCTTTATGACTTTTTATTAGTTTCACGAGGCACTCAAAGATATTATAATCAAGATCAGGATTCTTTTAGTAACAAGAGATTTCCAATTCTGGCAAGCCATTGATAGTAGATCTTACAATATGGCCACATGTTATATAAGTTTGCTTGTGTTATTATGCCAACATGTGGTGTTTAGGTTTCAGTTGTACTTGGTAAGTAATGTGACATCTGTAAATGGTGTTAGCTTACTTATTTCATGGCAATAATTTAGTTTGGTTAAGATTAAATTCTCAAATGTAAATGAATCCATTCTGAGCCTCAGATTATACAGCATATTCAAGTCAATATTTGTAGAAAAATGTGCTCATTTCTGGTCCGATATTGTATTTTGCCTTCACGATATGACCTTCATGGCTAGAAACAGATCCCTTCACCTTCTCAAGGCTAAAAGAACATTATAATCTCCAGTTTAAATGTTTGTCCTTCTATAGCTAAGATTCACAATTGTTTTCAGAGAAGCTGTATCTGCAGTACGATTTTGTCTAGTGTCTTTATAGAGAATTGATCATCTCGTGGAAAATTTCAAGTTTGTCCTGATAGTTTAGTTTAAAATTTAAGTGCATGCTACTTTACGTTGTTTTGAAAGAAGCTGAATCTGCAGAATGCCATTATCTAATGTCTTTGAAACAAGACACCGCATTTTTCAAAAGATAACCATGATGTGCTCAATTCTATGAGCTGGTATAATCTCCAGTCTGATAGTTTAGTTTGAAAATGAGTATGTGCTAGCATACATTGTTTTCAGAAAAGCTGTATCTCCATTATGATTTATTACAGTTATAACAAAGAGATCATATCTTTTCAAGAAATGACCATGCATCAGAAGCATTGGCCAATTCTCCTGTATATGAAATATGTAATATAGTATCTACCTTATTGAAAATCAATAGACTACATTTGGTTGAAATTAAGTAGGTCCTGTAATACGAAAGTTTTAAGTGCTAGAGTGAAGAGGAAGACTTATGATTATTTAGTAACTGAAATCTTCTCGTTTAGGTCCATCATTGTTCATCCTTTCTTTGTTAAGAGAAGCCTTCTACCTTGTGGTTGCTAGAATATCTTCGAAAGTCTTAAACTGGATTTTTCATCAGGGAGAATGACTGTGGCTTAATATCCTGAACAAATAAGGTGAACTCAATTGTGCTTTCTAACAGTGTCTTTCCTTTTTATCTCGCATCAAATATTGATTTGGCATGCTGAGATTTGAGATGGTATATGATTGCAGTGGGCTTTTCCACTAAAATAATTGATTGCTCACTTCAAAAACTTCTTTTCCAAATGTTTGGATTGACAGCTTTTTTTGTTTGTTTGTTTGTTTGTTTTTATTTTTTTTATTTTTCTAAAACCGTTAATATGGAATTCTGATACACCATATTATTAATACTATTGTCTATTGTCTTTTTCAAGGGGTCGTATCAAATCACCATGGTCTCGTGGAAAAAGAAAATACGCACTCTCACCTCAGCAATGGAGAAGCTTATTTACACCAGATGGAAAACTTCTGGATGGTGGAGTCAAATTTCTGAAGCAAGTTCGCAGTGGAGTGAGTTATCTCTCACGTAGCTTATAAGTTTTCCTTATCTTAAAGTATGTACTTGTACAAAAGGTTATATTTGGCAAAATGGTTTAAATTTCAATATCTTGACTGCTTTATGCAGGGTGTTGATCCAAGTATTAGGGCAGAGGTCTGGCCATTTCTTCTTGGAGTGTAAGTTGGTTGGGCCTTTTCACATATAATTAGTTGTGTTGCTAGTTATTCTAAACTGTCTGTAGAATTGTCCTTTATTAACTAAATTTTGCTGTGTTAATGCCTAAAAGTATGCTCAACCATGTTTCTGGAACAAGTTGCCTGGGGGAGGCATTAAAATAGAGAGGAGAAAAAAGTGATATAACAATGAAATTGGTTTCAAAGTTGCTATTCACCCCTTTTAATCTCTTATCCACTGAACTAAAAAATGACTGCATTATTGAAGCAATATTCTTAAATTTGTGTAAAAGAAAAAAGCACATTCACATTATTGTATGATTCGTTACGACATTTAGCCTATGTTTGGCCCCCATTTTTTCAAAATTCATTTTCAACCACACATTCTTCCGTAAAATAGTTTTACACGTAAATCCAAAAATTTTCTTTAATTTTTAACCACACATTCTCCACAAAAATCACTAATCCATAATACATTTTCTTACAAAAATGGGGCTTGGATTATTATATTCATGCTCTCTCAGTTTGCTTTAGTGTAAGTTCCCTTTTTACTTTTAGTGCCTACTTTTAGTCCTTTTTATTGTGGTCTTCTCGATCTGGTTTTTCATTGAATAATCTGTTTTAGTATTTTTAATAGAAGCTAAATTATTTTGAGTATAATTAGGAGATCTATTTATGTTAATATTTTGATTTAGCAAGTGATTTTGAAGAATAGGAGGCGATATACTCAGAAAACATCAAATGAGTGCCTTAAAGTTCTTTCCACATGCCTTACTGTACGAGGAGTCGAACCTTGCCCCTCCCCTCCCAACAAGGAAACAGAACAGAAAGCTTGCCTGCCTGCTAAACAAGAAAAAAAATAAAAAATAAAAGAACTTGAAAATAAAAGAGAACAGTACCTCCTTAGTCCTAATTTAGTAACTAGATCAGTTGTTTTCGGTTGCTTCAGTTCGACGTCTACTCTTGTTAAATATTTTTCGTTGTGTCCCCTTGCTATGTAGAAAAATATTGAGACTTTTATTTGTTTTTGCAGCTATGGCCTATCCAGTTCCAAAAGAGAAAGAGATGCCATAAGAACTGAGAAAAGGTGCATTGCCTACTTTAAATTCTGTCTCTGCTACCTAGTCTAAATATTAATTTATGGACTCCTATTTTTCATTTAAGGGTAGATTAGGTGATATTTGGGTTTACTATATTCTATAATTACTTCCACTAGCAATCTGGTTTATGGACGCAGGAAGGAATATGACAAACTACGGAGACAGTGTCACCAACTTCTTAAACATGATGATGAACTCGTTAAGTCAAATGAAACTAGTCAAACAAGCAGTGGGGACTGTGAAAGTCACCCTAAAGACACAGAGTCTTCTGATTCTGAAGTTTCAACCAGCCGGGAACTCCCTTGTAGTGAGGAAAGGTTCTCAGATAATAAGGAAGTGGACCTTTCAATTGGCACAGTGATGGATGAATGTGCAGGTCCTAGACAAGTTGCAGATCCTGATGTCGTCACTGTCTCTGAGTCGTCGGACTCGGACTCTTCAGAAGATCCTGAAGTGAGTGAAACATTAAATTTCGCAGAAAGCAGTGAGGAGAATGGTCCTGGAATGCCCTCAAAGGAGGATGCTTCTCCTTCAAAGGTGGAAGTCCAGTCAAAACTCCATGATGCAGAAGATTATATCACTCCTGGGATGCCCCCGAAGGAGGATCCTTCTCCTTTAAAGGTGGAAGTCCAGTCAAAACTCCATAAAGCAGAAGATTTTGTCACCTGGCAGAGAATTATCCGCCTTGATGCTGTTCGTGCTAATGGAGAGTGGACAACATATTCCCCAGTTCAGGCTGCAGTGTCTGATAACAAAGCACGCAATTCTGCTGAGGCGGTCGGATTGAAGGATTATGCTCACCTCGAGCCATGCAGAATCTTTCATGCTGCCCGTTTAGTTGCCATTCTTGAAGCATATGCACTTTATGACCCCGAAATTGGATATTGCCAGGGGATGAGTGATTTACTCTCTCCTATAATTTCAGTTATGACAGAGGACCATGAAGCTTTCTGGTGTTTCGTGGGTTTCATGAAGAAGGCTCGGCATAATTTCCGATTGGATGAAGTGGGAATCAGAAGGCAGCTGAACACTGTTTCGAAAATCATCAAGTACAAGGATTCACGTCTTTACAAGCACCTGCAGAAACTCCAGGCTGAAGATTGTTTTTTCGTGTACAGAATGGTAGTGGTTCTCTTCAGAAGGGAATTAACATTTGAACAAACTCTGTGCCTTTGGGAGGTCATGTGGGCAGATCAGGCGGCCATCAGGGCTGGAATTGGGAAATCTGCATGGAGCAGGATGAGGCAACGAATACCTCCAACAGAAGATCTGTTGCTTTATGCAATTGCAGCTTCTGTATTACAAAGAAGGAAACAAATCATAGAAAGGTATAACAGCATGGATGAAATTTTACGGGAGTGCAATTCGATGGCTGGGCATCTCGATGTATGGAAACTCTTAGATGACGCGCACAACTTGGTTGTGTCTCTCCATGACAAGATCGAGACTTCCTTATAAGGTTTATAAATGTTAAGTTCATTTATTCTGGTTCACGGTCGATTATTCCGAGTTGCTTAAATATTAGAGACTGTCAAGTCTCGTTGAGCAAGGCTTGAGACTCGCTGAGAGAAGTAACAAATTTAAGTTCTGTAACTGTAACTGTAGCCATTGATTCTTCTTATTTTGATCGAATGGATGACGAACAACAATGGTATAGTAAGTCTCAATTTCAGTCTTAGCCAAGGTTCCAAATACTTTGTGCTTGTTTGTTTTTCCATTTTTCAAAATATATTTTTCTCTCTTATTTTCAACCCCACATTTTTCCATAAAATAAGAATATACACAACTCAATTTTTTTTTTTTTTTTTTTNAACATATATCACACTCTTATGGATAATGCCATGTACGTTTATAAAAGTAAGTGAATGTGAAGTTAAAGTGAGTCAAAATTAGAACCTGTTTGATTCCTATTAAAATTTTCATTTTCATTATTCTACTCATTTTTAACCACATATTTTTTAATAAAATAATATTTTTCATCACATCAATAACTTTTCTTTCTTTTTTAACCACACATTCTCTATCAATTTACTATTTTAAAGTGTTTTTAACACAAAAAATGGGGTTCAAACAGGCCCTTAAATTCAGAATCTTTTCGACGAAATTATATGTACGTGGTTATCAGACGAACTTCTAATATTTAGGGGGTTTGTTGAGGGAAAATTGTACGAACAATTTCAATTCAAACCTTCGTGACAATGCTGGTCCCAATCTCTCAAACACGTGCCGAGCAAGGTTTTTTGGATGGTTTTCGTCAAAAAATTTGTTAAAAAATGGTAAATTGATAATTTTATATTTTTCACATAAAAAATTAAAATAATTAAAAAAAATGGAGCAAAAATAATATTTATTCAGTTTCCCCCCACCCCCTGTGCACCTCACTATCGTTAGGGCCGTACATGTGTTTCGTGGGGCCTGAGGTGAACTTCAAAATTTGGGTCCTTGAATAACAGCAGAAAATCCACTTTTTTCTTTTAAAAGAGTCTTACGGAACTAAATTTGTTCTTTTTTTTTTTCAGTTCAAACCCAGAACGCTCAAACTATGCATACAGAACTTTTTTTTTTTTTAATCATGGAAAACCATGACATAAGGAAATAAGGCAACTTGGAATTAAGCAACTAG
>CAIGRO010074884.1:0-14236 GCA_903798355.1 Fraxinus baroniana
ACGCCTCGCCTCATAAAGAAAAACAGCCTTAGTACTTAGTTTTGCCTTTTTAAACTTTGGATTCTTATGATAACCCCTTGCAGTAATGATTCATCTAGCGTTATGACCTTTACTACAATAATGGTGTGGATAGATATTACTTCATAGATTGGATTTGACTTGGCTCCTTATGGTTCCATTACATTTGGTTGTAGATTGTAATGCTCCAAAGTGGTCTGCTGATGGGAGGAAGATCTGAACAACTCGATAAATTCAGGGATTGGAGACTTGATGTCGATAACTTGTCATATGAGGTATATCAGTAACTCTATGAATGCCTTTGTTTTATCTAGTTTTGCTTTCGCTTCTTTAGGACATTGATTATTCTAGTACATGTTTGGTCCCTGCAGTAATAGACACGACCTTACCAAATATGATAGTTTTAAATGGTGTTATTTTGGTGAAACAAACAGGAATTACTGGAACTCGGTGACAGAATTGGGCACGTGAGCACTGGACTGAAGGAGGATGAGATATCCTGCTGTTTGAGGAGGAATAAGGTTCCAATGTTGGATAATTTGTCATCAAAATTCCCCACAGAAACAGAAAGGAAATGCAGCATATGTCAGGTCTGTCTTACAAAATTCATCTCTAGAATTTTTCCCATTTCTCTGTTCTTTTTTCTCCTATTTTTAATCGGACCACGTGTGCCCTCGTCATGATTCACGTCACCATTTTCATCATATTATTTATATTTTTTTTCCCTCAAATTTTCTTGTCAGGAGGAATATGAGACTGACAATGAAACCGGGAAGCTGAATTGTGGACACTTCTATCACATTCACTGCATAAAGCAGTGGCTTGTGCAGAAAAAAACTTGCCCTATATGCAAAAAACCAGCTAAGCCTCAAACCTAAACCATATAATACTTGCATTTCTCATATATCATTCTGCTTTTTTATTTTTATTCTAATGAGGATTTCATCATCCTTTATAGAAAGGTAATTCTTTGATTTTGCATTTCAATATGTAATCTTGCTTAATCAAACCGTACCGGTTCTTGTTTGGCTGCTGAGTTGTGGATTGAAAGTTCTCCGGTTGGGATCATTATAAGTTGATTATAGTTTCAATAATCTAAGATCTTGCTTTGTTATATCTATATGATTACACCTGATTTGAATACAAATTTGCAATATCTCTTTCTTCTTCTTCGGCTTGCAGAATATATATTTTCTTTTGTTATGTCATTAAGGTTGGTCTAAGCATTTGTCTTTAGTGCGAAAATTATACATTGTATGCTGCATTGTTTTGCTTTAGAATAGAGAAGATAAATTTTGTTAATTTTATTCCTCATGATAATTACTGTGAAGTGAAGATATTTCATACTTATAACCCGAAATTTCAATGAGGTTTTTTTTTTTTTGGTTCATTTCACCTATTTTTTGTTGCAACCAATGGATTGTTTACAGATACAGTATTGGATTTTTATCTCCCAATCATATTAGAATAAAGAAAAACTTGCACCATTAGTCCTCGACTCGGACCTTGTCACAATTTGGTCCTCAACCCATTTTTCTTGATAGCAAAGTCTCAACCTTTTAGTTTTGTAGTGTCATTTGATCTAATGAACAAAGATGAAGAAAAGCAAGTTGAATTCTTGAACATTTGTATATCAATATATCATTTCCAAGAGAAACTAGAATTTGACAGAGACATTTGCAGGACAAAAAATGCGAAGAAAATAAATATCGAAAAAATATTGTGTAATTTTGATGTGCATCTGAGAAGTCAAATCCCAGAAATATATGAAGAAAACTTGACTTTCAAACAAATTGAGCTTGATTCTCATTAAATTTTGGGTCGTTTACATTTCAAATGTATAAGAAATAGGATGAAAGTGCTATACATGATATGGGGTTAAAGATAGAAGTCAAATCCCATAAATAAATGAAGAAAACTTCTCTAAGAGTTCAACAACAACAAACAGAGCTTTGTTCTCATTAAATTTTGAGTCATCTTTGTTTCAAATGTGTAAATACAAGTGTAATATGATATGAGGTTAGAAGCATGGAACTGTATGCACGTAGGGTACACTTGATCATGACGTAGGTACAAGTTCAAGCCTGATCATGATGAGATAGAAATTCAACCACGCACGGGTACAGATGATGTGAAGCCTGCAATCAGATGAACAACAAAATTATAACAAAGGTCTAAGTTCAGTTCAATTGAAACAAAATGAAATTCAGTGGCCAATGTATAACCATCATGAAATATTTAAGATCAAAACATACCAAACGACCTCCTACTATATCATAGTGAGCGTAGTGTGGACCTCTTGGTTCTCCAAAAACTTTGAATGAAGCCAAATGCTTGGGAATCATCTTGACTGTTTCTACTCCATTTTGTCCACCCAAGAAAAAAAAAGGCAAATAATTAAAACAGTGCAACAAAAATGAACCATGTATAGTTGAAATGACACTTTACCATATACAGCTTCAGGAGGACAAATGAGGTCCTGATCTCCAGCAAGTGCCAAAACAGGAATGTTGCTTTTCTTCAGATGTTCCTTGTAAAAGAAAGTCCCATTCCTGTTACATAGTCCACCCATTTGGAATGCTGTTGAAAGCTGCAAGAGAAGTTTTACTGGTATTGTACCTGTATATATATACAAATTCTTAGCTTAAAAGGTCGACGAAAGCAAGAATCAATTTGCGATATAAAGTACACTAATATAATTCATTCTATGAAGAGGCTGACTGTTTGTTCAAAAGCACAGATCCAAATTCTACCTGTAATATTTAGAGGTAGGTATATCACGGGTCGGTGTAATTACACTTTGAATTAGGCCTGTAAGACTTCAATGGGTTATCCATGCCTTTCTTCTTGAAAAAGAAACTATAATTTCCATTTATTAATGAATATATATATATATATATCTTAACGAGGATGGAGTGCAGAACAGATGATGTTCTAAGTTATAATAAAATCTTCTTGCATTCATTTTGAACTTACCAAGTTATATCAGTAAAAGAACACAGCTTGTATTAGCACACCTTGATCTGTTACCATGTATTGGTGAATAAATCCCATACTTACAGAAGTTGTTCAACATAAGCTTCTCATATAATTCGGGATGCATCATATTCTGGGCAGAAACTTGAGACTTCAACCACGAGAAAAAATAAGGAGGGCGAGACGCAACAGGGTGTAAAGCTGCCGATAATGCTCCCAATGGAATAACAGGAACATTCAGTGCCTGTGCGGGATCTAACTGTTTTTCCCAGAATAAATTATGATAATCTCATCATTATTTATTAATAGGTAAATAGAGTAGCACGAGACAATAAAAGTATCTTATTTCACTTACAAGGGGTAATAAAAACTTTAATGATGATCTTGAAGTAGTGTAGTCAAGTGACGCTCCCAACGTGACCACTGATGCCAACCCAGAGTTCTTTCCTTTGTGGCCTAAATTAAAAGAGTCAATATTAACACTGTACAGATACATAAACAAATGTGAACATAGTTTCAGGTTTGAAAGTTGAAAGCCTAACCATGGCTGAATTGTCCGACCATATCTTCAGTTTATTCAGTAATACAATTTTCATACATGTGATGCAAAACTTACAGACAGAGAACAGACAAAGGAAGTCGATGTTCATAATTGTAGAAATCAGATAAGAACATGTGAATGATTAAGAGCCAATAGGTGAGAAATGCACAATATCTTAACAAGGGATAATCAATGCAAGTGCACCTCACAAAAATATCTGAACTACAATTATTTCTTCGATTTTCGCTTTCTAATGATTAATTTAGACTTAGTAAAGCAAAAATCGTTTGTAGGATATTTGAAACTCAGAAACATCGAATATGAAACTTAAGATCCAGTCTTTGAATACCTCCTTTTTACGAGTGGATCAAAAAAACAAAAAGAAGCTCCAACAAAACAAAATTGCTATCACTAAGTGGGTGAACTATATGTAGCAACTTCTTGTTCAAGTGTCAATATTAAAATTTCGTTTTTCTTTTGAAGTAAGATTATAAAAATTTAGGTTAGAGAACAGATGGGATGCCATATATGCAATAAGTACTTGTTGGCTTCTGCATTTATACAGGACTATGCTCTGTTCAACTTAGAACACATATTAGGCAATGTTAGGCACTATGGTAGTATTGTGCTAGAACTAATATCAAGAGCTGAAGAGTACAAAACAGTTGCATCAGCAAAGATGCACAGACATAACATCAGAGTGCTACTTGGAATATGAAGTTCAACAAAGAACCTTGAACTTGTAACTTTTAAAGCCAAAGTCTACTCCAACTCCTCGGTATGTACAAAGACTTGATGTAAATTTCAAACAGTAATAGAATATTAAGCAACACAATTTCTACATTTATCAGCTCGGATGTGAATGAAACTTGAGCAAGAGCTTCTCTAGATGTGATTGCAAGACCAGAAGATTTGCCTGTGAATTCAAGTTCTTAATATGTCATCAAATTATGTTTGAGAAATGAAGTTTCTTTTGCGTCTTCCACTAATATTTTTGCTGCAGTATTTGAAAAAGTATGGACCTGATTTACAATCAAAATACATGGGGGACGAAGATAAATAGAAACGTTTGTTGCTAATATCAACATTTAATTATTAGTTTATCCAAGTTTTCATTTGTCTTCCTCGCCGGTGCTCAAGTCTACCTTGAGTTGATATCTTCAGGCATACACCTAAATGAAGGGTTTTTCGAAGGCATTCATTCGCATCCCTGAAGGCAATGTTCACACTTAAGGTGTATGCCTCATTGGACAAGCGGCTTTCCCCCTGCTTCAAGGGGCCTCAAATTCATTTTAGAACATCGCAAGACACCAAGAAAGAACATCAGTTAGAGCCACGTGTAAGAAAAGTAAAGGGTGCAGAAAAATCAAGATACAAACATACCATTTTGTGAGAGGATTGCATATAGCAGGATTCCTCCCATGGAGTGGCCGATAGCAAGCAACTTACCATCATCTGGACGGCATTGGGTCCTTATGTATTCCATCTACATTGAGAGGGTATGTATCATGATTTTATACGTGAATATATTGACGGGTGTAATTCACAGTCGTTGACTGCTGATGAGTTGAAAACCATCTATTTTCAAAAGTTTGGGTTATTCTCAATGTGAAAAAAATTGAGTGTACAGATGTCACCTCACCGCCGCGGGCACATCCTCTTCTAGATAGTGATCAAAGTCCCAGCTATACTTCAAAACAAGATCAATCAGTTTCTGAAAATCTTCTATGCTCGTTGAAAAGCGCTCTTGCAACCCAACAAAATGTGATACGATGAAGGCTGCATCATTTGTCTCTTGATCTGTGGTCGAATCACGTGGATCAGAAGCAGTGATAAGAGGCTGATTGTCTTCTCTTAGATTGTATTCTGCACTCAAGCCAGCACCTCGAAGTTCAAGAATCCATGTATCAAATCCTTGGTTGCACATGTATCTTGCAAAAGAAGACTACAAAAGATATTACGAGATAATTAAATGGGCGACATCCGTCAAGACTCAGACATGAATGCAGTTGCTATAGTAAATAAAGTAACCTTCCTTCACTACAGGTTCGATTGGTAGAAAACATCGATGAATCTAACTATAGAACAGAACAATGGGTGGCAACTTGAGCGATGCCAATATAAGAAAGCAGAACACGCCTTTAAAAAAAAAAAGGCAGAAAGAGATCAGTGAACCATGTTTTGCTGCTAGTTCACAATGGTCATGGTTCAGAAAAGCGAGTGGGCAATAAGTTACAGCCACTGAACCAAGCACTGAGCTGCAAGAGACTGAAACTAATACGTAAAATATTAGGCTATCACGACTTTTACTAATCGTGAATGTGACACAAACATGACATATTAACCCGCCCATTTACATTTTGATACATAGCTCATTTGATGCTGGTAAACATTGAATATTTCACGAGAAAATAGTATTGCCAGAAAATATTAATCATCGCAGCCAAAAATGCTTCCATAATACCAACAAATTGAAAAAAACTGCAAAAAGAATGCATAAATAAAGAGTTCGTCAATTCATATTCATGACACCGAGCTCATTCTTGAAGCAAGAATTCCTTTTCTGGATTTGATGCTTTTCAAAACAACTTCAAAACTTGTGTTAGTGTGTATATTTATGCAGTAAATAGAAGGCTAAAACCAACAGAGTATAGAAAAGCCTAATCAATAAATTGAATTTCTTCATGAAGCAAACTTCTAAATAAATAGAACCAGAAATTTGACTATCCATAACTACAAAATAAAAAATAAAATAAAATAAAATAAAAATACGCTACCACGATACAATAATGAGCATTGGCAGTTTTTTAAGAAAAAGTGAGAAAATGTCTCCCATCTCCACAATCTCCGGCGCGCCATCTCTCCTAAAACCCAAAAAAATTAACCATAGGAACTTACATCAGGAGCTAGATCATATCCAATTGCGTTTGTACCAAGGCCAGACAGAAGTAACAACGGATGATTCCTCCTAGTCCCCTGCATAATCATACATTTTACTCAAAATTGGAATGAAACAAATTTGAATCAGGTACTATGTGTGTGTAATTGTGGTCGGCCTAAATGTGATTTAGCACCGATCCCAGTTCACTCGCTGAGTTTTTGCGCATCAATAAGCGGGTAAAAAGTAATATATACACAGACAGACATATCATATGCTCGACCTGAGTTGAGGGCGTGTAGCGCCAGAGAGCAAGACGCCAATTGGAACTGGGAACATGCACGAAGTGAAGCTCATCGGCTGTACAAATGGCGGGCATCTCAGCGGCTCTCGTTCCTGTCACTGTTTTCATACGGATTCCGGGACGTGGCGGATTGAGGTCTCGGACTACGGGTGCAATCTGGATCGACAGAGGTAAAACAAAAACCATTTTTTATATCAATTACTCCTATTTTTCCTTTTATCAATACTGCAATTGAAAAGCGTATGCAGAAATTTGTGGGGATTTGTTTCCTTTATATTCCAAACTAGGCTACGATACTATGCAGAAATTTTTGGGGATGTATTTCATTTTTCATTATGATGGGATGTTCAACTTCCCCGCCATGTGTGATTATGACTTATGATTGCTTAAAAGAGGTGAAATTATCTTTACGTGGAAGACTGGAATGGCATGGTCACACGCTAATCAAAACAATAATTGCAGGCAGCTCGCCCAGGGGCTTAGTAAAGGAAAGACATTGTTGGACTTGTAACCTCAGCGTTGAGAGTTCAATTTCTGATTGGAACAGTTGAGTGATGTAATAATCAATATTGGTTGGAGTAGTTTGGTGATGTAATAAATATAAAGGAAGGCTCCCTTAGAGTCAGGAGTAAAAGGGGTGCTCGAATCCTGATCAATTTGGGCATAACTCGCGGTTTACCTTCATCAGTTACTGAGGGGGCTGGTGGTCCAAAAAATTAGTCTGATTAAGTTGGGATACTTGGGTACCAAAAAAAATAAAATTGCAGGCACCTCTATGTTTTTGTAATTATAGGATTTTAAAAAGTTTAAAATTATTTTTTAAGATTAAAATATTATTCGAGTTACAAGAATTTTTAGAGGAATATGATATAAGATGGCCATAGGGCAAATTTGTTACAATTTGGAATCGAATTAAATTGAATTGAAATTGAATTGAACTCCAATTTTGCACCGATTAGCTTCTCGAAATCTTGAAAATTTTAGTTATAAATTTTTACTTTTATCAATTAAAAAAAAAAAAAGTTACGTATTTCAAGAACAAATTATTTATAAAGTAACAAATGAGCATTGCGTACAAGCAACAAGGAGACTGCATTTATTTCTGCAGAATAGGTCAAACTTTACCCTCCAGGCTAACCCATAAATATTGATCTAAAATCTCAGTATCATTAATTTATTATTATGCTTAATCAGAAATCTTTTAAATATAGTGTGTTTGAGTCATGTTATTTTGGCAAAATGCATTTTTGAATAGTAGATTGATGGAGAATGTGTGGTTGAAAAATAAGGAAAAGTTATTGATGTAATGTAAAATATTATTTTATTGTAGAATGTGTGATTGAAAATGAGTAGAAGAATGTGAACGAGAATCAAACAGGGGAACAATGTTAATAAGTTTGACAGCCCCCGTCAGTAGGGGCCCCTTTTTTTGGAAGTCCCCCCAATTGTAAGGGGATGTACATCAAGTTGTCAAACCACAAAATTTTAACAAAAATTAGTTTCACGGCCTTCTCACGTAGGGGTGGGGTTCGTGATTTTTAAAATTGCAGGGCCCACCCTTTATGTGAGAGGGCTGTCAAAATGAGTGAAGCAAGTATGTACGTCTAGCAAAGTTCAAATTTTAACTTCCAAAATTCTTTCTTTCAAAAATATCATTATAAAGCATTATTCCATTAAAGAATCTATAGAAGTCGACTAATAAGTAAATTTGTTAAAGTATAAAATGAATTCATGAATAGTAATTTTTTTTTTTCCAAAACAAATTGGTGAATCGTTCGTCATATGAGTAGTTTCTTAACTATTAAAACCTAAATCAAACCGTTTCTAAATATTTGGTTCAATTTTGAATCGAAACCTTGACAGGCCTACATGGACCAAGACCAACAATTTAGAAATTGCGATTTTGATTCGATTCAGCGAGTTTGCAATTTGTTGTTCAACCCTACTCTTGTTTATGAGATAAGCTAGCATTAATTTACCACCAATTATTCGTGTACAACTTCTTAGTAGAAGGAAGCGTGTTCTATACGTCTCATATAGAAATGATCTCCTATCCATGGTGGGTAAGAGTTATCTTGTCCACTGCTAATTTGGACTTAAAATTTTGACAATTCAACATAAAATTGTCAAAATTGTTGGCTTGAGCACTGACGTGTCATTCTCACGCCATCGGTGAACATGCTTTATTCTACCCAACACGAGTAGGAGATCATTTCTAAGTCAAAAAAGAAAAAAAAATGAAATGAACAAGTCCTTTATTTCATGATACCAAATTACCAATACATAAGTAGATTAGAAGACAATGTTTATAATACTTAACAAAATCTGGAAAATAAGAATGAAAACAGTAACCAATTTCTCTTATTGCTAATTCATTTATAGGAATCTTTAAGCACCCTAGATCACCTCGAAAATTTCTGAGTAGAATCAGTTTCCATCAAGAGGTTCTGATTTGATTTGCAGTATAGTCCGTAGGCACTTGAGTCGAAACCTGTGATAACATTACTGCAGCTGCCGGAGTCTTGGTATGGTATTGAGAAGGCGCCAGAGGCGGTTGAGCATAGAATACCTGCTCGTTTGCCAGATGAGAATATTCAGGCGCATAATTAGCAGTGGCGGGAGCAGCAGTAACAGTGGACTGTGACTGATTAGGAATTTGAGAAATGCCAATGTGCTGTTGATGAAATTGATGGGACGGAACTTGAACTAACATTGGACCGCCTGTGGCCATGGTTCTATAAATATTTGAACCCATCTCGGGTTTCGACATGGTAGTTGCCGCTGTCGTTGGATAGGCAGATGGGATGGTTTCACTGTAAGTTGCACCAGAAGGAGCCATATGGTTGAGAGGAGGTGTTAATAGTCTACTCGAGGCAACAATCGTAGAATCAGCAACATTAGATGGAACAACTCCACTCAAATTGTAAGGCTGAGATTGATTAACGGGCAATAAGTACATCTGATACTGTGGATCGGTTTGAAGGGGTTGCTGTGTTTGAGGCAAATACATTGGATAGTATGACGACAAAGGCAGTGGATTTGCAGCGGGATGGGGGATATAATGTGCGCCAGGGTGTATAAACTGTTGATTCTGATGTAGAGTTGGGATTGACAAGGAATCAGAAAATTGCTGCATGATATACTGAGGAGGCGGATCTTGATTGGTGGTGTTGTGATCAGTCATGGGGGTGGGAACTCGGTTTTCCATGCTAGCAAGTTGAGTTGCATCTTGGTATATTGTATGATGCTTGGAGAGGGATGGAGCCGATGCAATACTACTATCACTGCACAAATCAGTTAATTAAATTACAAAGTTGAAATATAAACTAGAAGCAGCCAAAAAAAGTGAAGTACATGTATCTCGAATCCAATTTTCCTGGCCTCTAGTGGGGACAAACGAGCACTGAAAATGAAAGTCCAGGGATCTAGGGCCAGAGAAAAATGATTGGGGACCCCGTATGCTTCATATGTCAAAGTTTGAGGACCCTGGATGCAAATGTCCTTTTGAAATAGCAAAAACAAAGTCCATCTAAAATCTCCAAGCATGAACTTTCCTTTAGATCATGAAAAAATAAACATTGTTTGAAGATTACAAGCTTCAAACATCATTAAAATAGCCAAAAACTTTCCAATTTGATCTCCAATCATAAGCTACATCATGACTTTTGTAAATTCTCGCTGATGTGATGAATTCCATTATCTCAGGCGTCACTAATTCAGATTGAAGTTTTTACAAGTTCTACTTCAAGAAATTTAAGAGCAGTGAGATTATATGATGAGGAATTTATCAAAAAAGGCTCGGCTTGAACAAAGGTCTCACTTATACACAGGCTTCTTTAACTAACCTTATATTCGTAAAATCCTAGCATACTCTCATCTTCTTCATCTTGTCCTCTTCTTCCTCATCTTGTCCCTTTATCCCAACCAATCTAGGCTTCCTATTTCCCCCTCCCCCTTCATCCACCGAGTCACCTCTTCCCTCCCTACTTAATTTCCTTCCCTCTGTGTTGCTGTGGCAAGATTTAAGAAAAAAGGGGTAAATTTTGCATCAATGTCGAGCTGGATCAAATTGATTAGTTTGGGATCGATTTGATTAGTTTAAAAATATATATTTTAGAGTCATAACATTTAAGATTACTTGTAAAATGCATGGCTTGAAATTATTCCCTCCTTATAGTTAAGACTTGATATGTGATTTCTCAGCAGTAGTTATCAGATAAATAATCGATTAGGCAAAAGAAAACTGTAAAATTTGAAGGAAAGAATTGATCTTTGATTAAGTACCTTGCAACAGAGTCCGGTGATGGCAGGCTGTACCCTCCGGCATGCTTTGAATCCGGCGATGGTAAATTGTATACATCAACCAGCTTTGGTTGAGCCGGTTGCAGTGGCAATGGTGGCTTCCGAAGCCCAGTTGGGGCCCCGTGATCTAATTTTTCATTGTCCGGTAGGACTCGAGTAAGATGTTGAGCGGTGACAGCGGTCGTGTTCTCTCCAGCAACCGATGACACCGTGGCTGCGCCACCAATAACTGAATAAGTCGGTGGTGGAGCATTTGGAGCAATACTCACATGCGATAATTGTTCATCCAATCCAGCCCTCTGATCATGAAATCTCGCATTATCATTTTCAATTCTAACTTTAATTGGAGGCAGATTTGACATAGATGGGGATGAAGAACTCGACCCGAAAGATGAACTTGTTTCAACCATAGGAGAATCAGGCAAATTTGAATGTACCTGTTTGTTAAAACTCAAAATCTCGTTTTGGGGATCAAGATTTGTAGAAGAATCACTCTTCTGAATCCCATCAAGCTCAACCATATTATCAACGGCGGCAGAATCAGATAGCCCTCTAGGAAGCAACCCAGTACCATTCAATGCATCGACAAACCAAGTTTCTGATTTAGCATCGTCGAGTAAAGAGCCCATAGAAGCGGCGGTTTCTGGCATGGAAGGGAATAGAAAGAGACGGAGACGGGAGGGTTTCAAAGACGATGCGACGGTGGTGCGGTCATATTCTTCAATCATATTCTCCAAGTCTTCGTCAGTGGAAACTAAAATAAGAGAATCCAGTTCTTCATTTGGGAGCTGATACTTGAGGGTGAAGTGGCGGCCATTAAGGAGGGAATGAGAGAGGCGGGAAAGGAAGCATTCCAGTGAGGAGCGGCGGTCCACCACCACAATGCGGGTGTCTCCGCCAATGTAGCAGAGGGACTTGTCATGGGGACGAGGGATGATATGGCCGCCGTAGCTGCACATGAGGCGGAGCTTGGAGTCGGGGACTGGTGGTAGAGGCTCATCCCAAGTGTCGTGACGGGAGCGTGGGGAAGAATTGGCAGAATCTGGCTCGTTGTTGTTGGTGGTGGTGGCGGCGGCGGCAGAGATGAGTGGTGCATTGGTGGTGGGATGCGGTGGCAAAGGTGGCGGTGGATCCATTGGAATTGGATTGGTAGAGTCTAGTAAAGTGCAAATGCCTAACGGAGACGGAGTTGAAAAGTAATGAAATGTGGAGGTTGAGGATAAATTAGTCCTTTTATATTTGATGATATAGACTAACGTTAGATTAAAGCTAGCATGCCCATGAGGATTAGCAAATAAGCTGTCGTTTGATCTCATTATTTTTAAAATATATTTTCCTATCGAAAAATATTATTTAATTCTATTGAAATTATAATCACAACCTATATTAGATGATAGGCTAAATAAATGATTTTCACTTATTATTTAATGTTACATTAACGTCATATACACTGAGGTTATAACATAGTACGGCTAAATAACATTACTCTTTTCTCTATTTAATTTTCAACTACACATTCTTCAATAAAATAATATTACACGAAAATTCAATTTATTTTTTATTTTTTAACTATACATCACTATTTCAAAATGTATTTTTGTCAAATAGTGGGGCTTAAACAGGCTCTTAGTTGTTTATAAATTATTCATATATACTTTAGTTACTTTTTATTATAATAATGTTGAGTGATTCACGAGTAATATCTATTTATAAACATTTTTGAATTTGCTTTTATGAAAGTGTAGTTGTTAAATTCGACTTGACCTATCATAGGTCAAAATGTTGGTCAACATATTAGTAGATCAATTTATCCTAACATACTAAATCAGTTAGTTTGATTTCGTTTCGATAACATTATTCAATTAGTTTAATATTTTAGAAAGGATTTCATACGTTTAAAAGTCTACCTATCTAGGTCTACAGGTATTTTCGTTGAATCATCAATGTCACCTAAGGCAGCGCAAGGAATAATATGTGCTACGCAGTAGGGGCGGAGCCATGGAGTCCAGGCTCCCAAGTTCTCCTATTTTCTTCTTTTTCTTTTTTTTTTTTAAAATTTTTTTTCTAAATTTTTTAATAAATTAAAAAAAAAATTCAAAATGTAGGCAATTACTTGTAATAATATTGTTGTAGCTTGGTTGTAAAAGGTATTTGTCTCTTTCTAATTGGCAATGTTCAAGTCCTCCCCTACATAATCTTATTTTCCCTTTTTTCTCATTTTATTCTTTTTACATAATTCTATTAACTTTAGCATTAAATTTTCCTTACGTGGGATGCATAAGCTAACTTTTCGATGGATAAAGTTAGAAAAGCCATATGCTTGATACTTAAAATCTTTTGAACCTAAAATTTTCATTCAATTTCAATTCAAAAATCTGGAAGATAAGATACCCTTTTTCTGATGCGATCCAAAATTTTGAAGAAGAACCTTTGCCATAGTGAAAATTTTGAAACTTCGGATTTAAGCTCGGAAAAACATGCTTATAATAATTTTATCACTAAATTCATAATATTGATTTAATATAAAAATTCTGTCAAAATGTTTTCTACTATTTGTTTTTAACCCAAAGACGATAATAAATAAATCGATTTTGCTAGTGGTACATCATCATGTGCATAGGGGTGTACACCCCCTCACTTGAGTGTGAGATCTGCTTGAATAAAAAAATATTTTATAAAAGTGGGTCCCACCCCATGTGAACGGGGGTGTACACCCTTATGTACATTTTTTGATGTACAAGTAGAATTATTCTAAACAAATATATCTCGTACATTTTTTTATTTTTTGAATTTATTATAGACCTATATATTTTAGTAACTTCCGTATAATTATTGCAAAGTGATTCGAGCTGCACGTTCAACGAGACACGATCCACATGAATGTGGTTATTATTTTTATGTCCTTGTGATGGCGGGAAGTCAAAGCAATCCTCAATTCAATAAACTTTTGCTTTGAGCTTTCCTTAAGATTTGCAAAGTTTTGTACTTTGTATTAACAATAATATGACTGTAAGCAAAAATCGTCAAATCGAAAAATCGAATCGAATCCACATTTTAGAAATCGTCGGTTTGATGCCACGTGGATCCGTCAACGAAATAGTTTTGAACCGAACCAAACCAAACCGATCAAATGTTTGAGGATTTTAATTGCGGTTTAAAACCAAATCGGACCGGCGAAAAAAGATATAAAAATAAAAAAGTAAAATAATGAATTTTT
>CAIGRO010074887.1:0-24249 GCA_903798355.1 Fraxinus baroniana
TTTAAAAACCAATTCCCCCCCCCCCCCCTTCTTGGTTAGTCAATCTTGGGCTTTCAGGTTGGGACTATCGAATAGTTATTTTTAGCTAGAACGATATAATTGTCAGTTTATATGAAAAGAAACGATATCTATGTCATTGTAGTTATGATTTGAGCTGAAACGATTTCGAACTCGTCAAATTTGTTCTGAAACGATATGGATGATGTTATGTTATTTCATAGACCTCATACATAATGATATCACTCTCGTTACATATGAAAAAAAAAAGATATCTATGTCGTTTTGGTCCATTGGACGTGCGCACATGGCTTCCTACGTTCTGCACACGCTATGCAAGTTTTGGTATAACAACTTATATGTCTTTTTATTGGTCTATAATGACTTCAATGTCGTTATGTAATCAAAAGAGCAGCTTGTTTTTGTACTTGAATGACATTAATATCGTTTTGTGTCTCAAAAATGATTTCAATATCGTTATGTGAATCAATGCTATTTTCAAACTGGAACGATATCTATATCGTGTTGTGATTCGTTATGTGAATCAATGCAATTTTTGTACTGGAACAACATCAACATTGTTAATCATCTCATGAATGATTTCAATGTTATATGAATTAGTACATTTTTCGTACTGGAATGACATCAACGTCGTTTTGTGTCTTGGGGGGAACAAAGTCTAACTCGTTCCATGAAGCAGTAGTTATATTTTGTCTGAATAGCCTAAATGTTATTTTATTTGTCTAGAACGATATCAGTATCCTGGACATTTATGATTTTTAAACTTGATAGTTTCAATAGCCTGAAAATATATAAATTTCAATTCAAGTTAATATCCTCAAATCATCAAGTATCAAATGCACTCGCTAGCCAGAATCTAAATAGCTACACAACATCGTAAAAACATCAAGAAGTCTACACAAACAAAATGAAGTAGCTATACAACATTATCAAAACATCAAGTACAATAGACAAACAAAACAAAGTAACTACAGAACATACTCAAAACATAAAGATCGCTTGAATTCAAGTCAACCACTAATACAAATTCCTCCAATCAATAATCCATGCATCTTCTTCTTTTTGTGATCTTCGTCATTCACAACAGCAATTGATGCACAATCTGTGAAGTTAACCTAATTTTCCTCAATCTAAGAAGTGATCCAAAGCAACTGTATTGAAGCCTGCTCTTGTAATTTGCATCCAACTTCTCATAAACATCGTACACCATTTTTAGTTTTCATCTAGTCGTTATTGTAGCATCCCTTTGCATCTTCTCCATGTCACTGAAAATATAAAACAGTTACAAATATTAGAACATTATAATATCACAAACATTTTCATAGAAATTTGGTCTTTAGTTGCTCATAGAAACTTTATAGTTGTAGTCCAAATCTAACTAAATGATTCATAAAAGCCCAATTAGAAGTAGCATGGGTAAGAATCGAATTGAATTGAACAATAAGTTATGCAAGCTTTTGCTTGATTTGTAAATTAACTGATCTTAAACTAGCATAAATAGATAATATTATATGGTTGGTGATAATGCCATAGCAAAATTGTTGTAATTAACATATTCAACCTGTAGTTAAGTGTCCAGCCCCAGTCCTATTAGTGATGGCAACGGGACGGGGCACCCCCCGCCCCGCCCGCGCCCCGCCCTGCCCCACCTTTGACGGGGCGGGGCGGGTTCTTGCCCCGTTTAATGCCCCATTTAATTTTATTTTTTTTTTAAAACCAAAAATTTCCAATTAAATATAAATTCAAAATTTTATAATCCAAAACAAACAATACTTAAAATAACTACATCAATATCCAAACAAAACAATGAAAACAACCAATGTTCAATTTTTATTATTTTTATTTTTTTAACTAGGCGGCCGGCCCCGCCAACCCGTCGGGGCGGGGCGGGGTAAATTGCCATCTCTGAGTCCTATGAAAAGACAATTATCATAGGCCTTTAAACTAGAGGCAGCTACAATATTCTCCATTTACAAAAATAGAATGATGGATGAAAATCCATATTTTAAATTTTTTCTAGTGCTTTCACACATGATCCTTTAAATCACTTGTTATACTCATATGTGTCGTAACTCTTATAATTTTTTTTTGAATAAAACATCTCTCAAAACTTTAAAATGCTCTTGTAAATATTCAAAACATATCTAATTAATTCATATGCAACTAATGAACTTTCTGCCACAACCAACCTTCTTCTAAGATATTTAATTTATGGATAAGGTCTGACAATGACACTACCTTTGTCTTTTTGCATAAAGTTACGAATTGTGTAGATTTGGGACATTAAATTCTGGAAAATATGTCATCAACAAAGAGGGAAGATAGAAATGAAAGAATCAAATTACCTTACATTTTCCCATTAAATTAGCATAGCACTTATTGTAATCTAATCCGAAACGAAAAAACTAGAAACAAACAGTAGTGAAAGAGTAACAAAAGAATAAAAAACGAATGCACAACAAGAGCCAACAGATGTCAATTGACTCATCCTAAACTACAAAAACTATAGAGATAATTGTAGCAGCGGTCCCAAACCTTTCAGTTTTCTACAGACTATACCTTAACATTTCATTTTGGCGGCTGCAGTCCCAAACCTTTCACTTTAACTGCAATTGGAGTCTATTGAACAGATTCCATTCAAAACTCCGTTAGTCAGCCTGAAATAAAATGTTTGACTCAACTTGACAAATTAAATGAGGGGTAAAATGGTATTTACGATTTCTATAATAAAACAATTAACCAAAACAAAAGTATTGTTCATATTCTTCAAAGACCCCATCCCCCTTTCCTTCAAATAAAAAATCAAGAAACTCGATCGCTATCACCACCGCCATCCATCCGCCCACCGTCGCACTGCCAGCCGCTGCCATCACAAACCTCCACCACCGCGTACCCAAATCTCAAACAACAATACAAATATTTTGGTATGACCAAATTGTAGATTTGCAAAAGCCAATTCTGTCCCATAAATCATGAAGGTGTTGTATTGTTAACAGTATGAGACTACCAATTAGACAAAAGAAATTCATCCAATTCTTATATCGATTATTGATCCCTAGTTTGTTCTCCTCGTAAGGCAAATATTAGAGAACAAATTGTAGAAATTTATAGTCACCAAAAGGGCTAGGTGGTGCGGCATAACACTAGAATAGAGTTATGAGGAAAATGATAATGATTGTATCTAGCAACTGAAGAGATTCCAAGAGAACAAATGTGAAAATACGTAGTTCGTCCCTAACAACACCTAGAGCGAGGGTGAATAGGTGATTATGTGGAATTAAAAATCTTTAACAATTAAATAGCAACAAGTCAGTAATTAATTATTTTTCTAGATCATTAAACATGCAATTCAATTAATCCTACGTTGAAATACTGCAATTATATAAGCAATAAATGATCATAAGAATTGATCACGGAGAAACCCAACTAGGTGAAAACTCTGGGCACTTTACTAGTCAAAAATGCACTTTACTAGTCAAAAATTCACTGTAACGATTCTTAAACTTACAGTCTACCAAATTAGACGACGACACGTACTATCTAATATCCTGACTACAATTCCAAAAACTCTCCTGGATTCTGTGCTCTTGCACCAATTTCCATTTGCAATTTCCAAAGCTCTTCTGGTTTGCGCTCTCTTGCATCAACTTCCAACTTTGTAGAATCGTCTATCTCCTGTGGATGTACGAAAAAACTGTGTTCTTCAATGACTGGAATTCAGTCACCTTCCCTTGATCTTCAGAACTGATAGATATGGATGAAGCAGCAGTTTGGTATTTGGATTTAATATCTGATGCTTTTCTCATCGCCAAGAACAATTCACTTTGAAGAATGAAGGTTGAAATCTTTAGATGATGAAAAGAATATGAAACCAATGTGCTTTCTCAATAATCAACCTTAGAAAATCACGTTCTGAGGCGTTCAAGTATTTATATGTAGGTTAGGGAATGAACGGGTAGGACAAAAAGCCTTTAAAAATCGAATTAAATTTTTTTTCGAATAGCACTGTTGCTCGAGCGAAGGGTGAGCGATAGTCGAACGATGAAGTTTCTATTTTTTAAGCTCGAGCCAAGCCTTGACGACAGTTTAGCGAAAATTCACGCCGTTTTTCCTTCTTTCCCATTCTCGAACCCTAGACCTAAAATATCACAACTTATACTAATTGCATACTACTCCATGACTTTTTACAACTTATCAACTCTAGTCCTTTTTGTTCACAAAATTTCCAATTACAATGCTTAACAAACTCCCCCTTTGGCATTCTGTGACAAAACTACAATTTAAGTCAAGACAATATTAAAATAAGATTACAAACTCAAAACAACTGATACAGCTAATAATTGTCTTGAACGAATTCTGCATTTCATTTTTTAGTACTTGTTTCCTGAAATAAACAACTAAAATACCAAGTGTAAAATGTATGTGAAACAACATTAAGAATAAATAGAGTTCAAGCTGTTCAAGTGTGAACGTAATTTAAGCAGTTTATAATCCATAATACATCTTTTTAGTTTCATATCATATGCTAAACTAAGATGTAATATCAATGCTACCCAACATACCAAAACGAAACATTGATATTACAAGCGTCAAAACTTAATCTAGCAAAACTGATTGTATCATATAATCAAAAGTTTTTGATACGTTAAGTAGATGAAAACATATACATCATGTTAAAGCAAAAATATCTACTCAACTATTCCCCTATGAAATATCTACTCATCTACTCCTCCTATGTCTACTCTCCATTTTTGTCACAATATGACAAAGGAAAAGCTAAAATCTATGCAGCATCGTCGGAATTAGTCCTCACCTCGAAAGTCATTCCATCATCCTAGTGGTGACCAATCCAACGATGCCAACGCTGAATATATCCAACAACACCCCGAAGTATAGTAAACTCGATAGTGTGTTGATCAATTGTAGCTTGCAGTTGTGTAAGCTCTGCCATCATCCGAGCCTGCTTCTCATCAGCATAGTCATATGTCCCATAAGTGCAACAGAATGGTCTATGGGAACAAACGCAAAAGGTGGAACATATTCGACAGAAGGAGGAATTGGCTCAATGGGACGAGGAGCAAAAGTAGAAGACGATGGAATATCAGCAAATGGAGAAGCAAAAGAGAAAGTATGGAAATTTAAAGGATCAAAAAATATAAGGTTGTCTATAGGATTAGCCAGCACAGTCGGATGAATAGACTATGCTAGCTCAGAAGAAGCATATGACCTACTATGAGCAATAGTGATATAGCCAATCGGCTAGTAAACATGCCTTGGAACCCCTTCTGGGAAACTCACTCCTAAGGTCGTCACTGACCTATAAATCAAATAGGCATATTAAGGCAGCCCCACCCTTATCCCCGTGACACGAAAAGCCCACAAAATCTGCTGGTAAATGAATGAGGGTAAATCAATAGAATTTCCATGCAGTAGGGCATACAAAAATCGAGCATTCTTCATGGGTAATGAAGACGTATAAGACACGGGCCAAAGATTCGTGCACATAATGCGCAACAGAATCTGGTGATTAGTAGGAAGAGAGCCAGCGCAAATCGCACCAAGGCCTACCTCCAACGGTGCGTTATAAAGAGTCCGTCGAAAAGAGTATCGGGGAGTCAAGTAAGGAAATAAGGGGTGGACGACTCTGGGAATGTGAGCTATGCTAGGCACAACATCAGGAGTAATCCTAATCGTCTTATCTCTAAGAAAGACTCTAAAAGATGAACTGCTAACGTCATGAATGTTAGCATAGAACTCATGAATAAGTAGACTTGGTAGATGGACTAACTCAACCAACAAATGCTCCCAACCCTGGGAAGTGAAAATGGCAGCGAGGTCGGGTGACAGGTCAGACATAATGATCTCGCGATCATACAATACAGGTCTCAATGAAAACTGTATCTTGGGCATCCTATTGTAAGATGATGATGTACCAGGCAACGTAGCTGCAGTACGAGCTCTCTTAGGCGGCATCTAAAACATGTAAGACAAATATATCAAAACCTCGACATGATATGCAAGATATACATGAATGTACGTAAAACAAGGCAAATTAGGTAAATGTAACGTGCCCTAGAATGAATGCACAACTATATGCCATGATGCCTAGACGTTGGCGACGTAAAGACCAGACGTGTGCCGTGATGCCATGTCGCAGTAACGTGACGTCATGTCGCAGTAACGTGACGTCACCTCGCGGTGCCCACACCAAACACAACCAAATCGAGACACATGTGATCATGTGTGTCCCGTATGCATACTGGAAAACAACCATCACACTACCACCCTATACGACAATCTAACAAAACTTCAATTCGCAAAACAACTATACTCAAACTAACCTCAAAGACTGTCCTAAACAACCAAACTCACGTCAAAATCATCCACAACATCGACCACATTTTCAATCACCAAAATCACAAACTACTAACTAATTCAAATGCATCCTCCATCAACTAGCAATACAAAAATGAATAATTAGAGTGAAGAACACACATGAAACAACCAAAATTGCGCTAAATTAGTCACAAAAAAAAAACTCAATGTTCGGTGCAAAATGATGTGAAAAGTGAGGACAATCTATGAGAATCAAGAAAACATGAAGTATAACTCAACAAATTAAAGCAAAGATTCAAAAACACCCAAATAAATTTGAAAAATCGAGAAACAACGGTTCTTGAAGCAATACCTTGAAAATTCGCTGAACAATTGTGCAAATCTACCAAATAATGAATTCTATATGGTCAATTAGTGATTTATAGTACGAATTTGAGATGGGTGGGTGAAATTTTGAGAGAAATGGAAAGAAACACAGTGAAATTTCGTGTAAAACCCTTGAAAAATAACATTAAAATTCAAAAATACGGTCTGTCACTCGAGCGATAAGCGAACGATCCATCTTCTACTTCTGTCGCTTGAGTGTGGCTCAGCGATAAGCTAGCGAAAACTTGTCGACAAAAATAGCACTAAATGTTTGAAAATAAAGAAAAATAGCCCTCCCTTTTTTTTAATAATATTTAAATTAAACAAATTAAGCCATTGACAACCCGATGGACTCAATCATGCAAGTATTCACAAGTAGAGCATTATCAATAAAAATTTTCCCATGTACTTAATCAAGTTCAAAATGAGTGAAGTGTATAAGAGACCCACACGTGTTAATTGCCACTATTTTCTCCTGAATATGACTCCAAACCTTAAATTTGTGAGAAAGGACATACGAAAATCACTATTAAATAAGTATGTTCCTCACTCATGAAAGTCAAATCTATAAAATTTCTAGGACCTGAAAACGAGCTCAAT
The DNA here is from genome assembly GCA_903798355.1 of Fraxinus baroniana. Taxonomy (NCBI): domain Eukaryota; kingdom Viridiplantae; phylum Streptophyta; class Magnoliopsida; order Lamiales; family Oleaceae; genus Fraxinus; species Fraxinus baroniana. The sequence goes on from CAIGRO010074887.1 coordinate 7,321, forward strand.
TATATAAATATTTTTCTTTTTTCCCCCTGAATTTGAGCATTTAATTTTTATATATCTTTTCTCATAAATTGCATCTTATGTATAGTCTCTTGTCCATTAAGTGACTAAATTGACCCATGTTATGAGCTTTAGGTCGGTTAACCCAAGTCAGTTGACCATAGGCACTAGGTTATGAGAACTCATCAAGCTTAATTACTCGAGTCAAATAGGCTTCGAACAAAAGTATAAAATTAACCAAACTATAATATTTTATTTTTATTTTATTTTTAAATAACGCATGGAGATTTATCATGAGTTAATGTTATCTAAATGTTGCTCAATTTACGTTCAATGTTACCTTACCAACAGAAGACGACCATCCTAAATCTCACACATGTGGTTCATATTCACTCACAATATCACATTTCTGCTGTGCAGATTGTACATGAAGAAACTAATATTCAATACTCTACATTGAACTGAACCATGAAATGGAAATAACAGTATAGAACAGATGAATGCAAACTTGGTCACAAATGTTACGTTTAAGAATACCTGGAAATGTCTCGAACCCTAAAAAATATTTTTTTTGTTTTTTTTTTTTTGGTAAAATAAGGAAAGTCAATACCTAAAGAAAGTAAAAACACAAAAAAATTTGGTAAAATAAGGATGTATCACTATGAGCACTAGAATCTAATTCATCATCACTCAAGGTCACTGCTAATGTCTCAAGTCTTTCTTTATTCGAACTCTTTTTCAAATTAGGACATTCATTCCTATAGTCACCATAACCCTGGTACTCATGACATCGAACAAATTGATTTTTCTTAATGGGAGTCCTAGAGTTATTTTTCTCATGTCTATCTTTTGAGAACTAATTAGGGACTTCATTTTTTCGTTCTTGAGGCTTTCTCCTATTCCTTATCACTTCATGAAACTTTTTAACGAAATAAGTTATTTCGTCGTCCCTAAGTGCCTCAGCATCCGTAGACTCACTATCTTCTTCTCTAACAGTATTCATGGCTATGGATTTAACCTTTTAGGTTGAGAAACGGTGAATTCATAGGTTTGAAGGCATCCTACAAGTTCTTCAATTTTTACAGCATATGAATCCTTACTTTCTTCAATTACGGTGACTTTAGGCCTAAACATTTCAGGTAGGGATCTAAGGATTTTTCTAACGATCTTGGACTCGGGGATCTTTTCACCTAGGTTGAAATTCGAATTGACTATATCATTAACCTTAGCATAAAAATCATCAAAGGATTCATCATCTGTCATTCTAATTTCTTCAAACCTAGAGGTAAACATCTGCAGTTTAGAATTTTTCATAGTTTTAGTTCCCTTGTGTGTGGTTTCTAAAATGTTCCAAACTTCTTTAGCAATTTCACACATCAAAACTCTCCTAAACTTTTCAGCAGACACAACCATGAACAAGACATGAAGGCCATTACTATTCGAGTTACACTCACCTAAATCATCTTTAGACCAGAGTGAGATATCAGTGGATATAACAACACTAGCAACCGTAGTTGATGGTAAAGTCCACCCGGTTTGAACACAAATCCAAATACATTTATCGAAAGCTTTAAGGAAAGCTCTCATTCGAACTTTTCAATAAGCATAATTGCTTCCATCGAAAAATGGAGGCAGGGATAATGACTGACTCATCTAGAATTAATAAAGTCAAGAATCAAAATAAGACTCTAATACCAATTGAAAATACGTAGTTCGACCATAACAACACTTAGAGGGGCTGAGTAGATGATTATCCGAGATTAAAAATCTTTAACAATTAAATAGCAACAAGCCACTAATTAATTATTTTTCTGGATGATTAAACATGCAATTCAATTAATCCTATGTTGAAATACTGCAGTTATATAAACAATAAATGAACATAAGAATTGATCACGGAGAAATCCAACTGGGTGGAAACTTCGGGCACTTTTCCAGTCACAAATCCACTATAAACGATTCTTAAACGTACAATCTACCAAACTAGATGATGACACGTATTATCTGATCTCCTGACTGCAATTTCAACAGCTATCCTAGATTATGTGCTTCTACACTAATTCCCAGCTACAATTTACAAAACTCTCATGGATTGCGCTTTCTTGCAGCAACTCCTAACTTTGTAGAATCGTCCATCTCACGTGGATGTATGAAGAAACCGTGTTCTTTAACGACTGGAACTCCAGTCACATTTCCTTGATCTTCAGAAACTCTGACAGATATGGAGGAAGCAGTAGTTTGGTATTTGAATTTAATATCTGATGTTTTTCTCACCTACAGCAATTCACTTTAAAGAATGAAGGTTGAAATCTTTAGAGGATGAAAAGAATATGAAACCAATGTGCTTTCTCAATAATCAACCTTAGAAAATCACGTTCTGTGGCGTTCAAGTATTTATATTTATGTTAAGGAATGAATGGGCCGGACAAAAAGCCTTTGAAAAATGAATTAAATTTTTTTCGGATAGCGATGTCACTCGAGCGAAGGTAAGGCGACAGTCGAGCGATGAAGTTTCTATTTTTTTATGCTCAAGCCAAGCCTTGGTGATAGTCCAGTGAAAATTCGCGCCGTTTATATACTAATTGCACACTACTCCTTGAATTTTTACAATTTATCAACTCTAGTCCTTTTTGTTCATAGAATAACCAATTGCATTAAATACCTAACAAAATGTCTTGAGATACATGTACTTTTCTATGGATAACTTGTTAGAATTTTAAACAAAATTTCTAGAGCATGCAAGGGTCTTAATATTATTAAATTTATCTTGGCTTCAAAGTTTGAAATTAATTTTTGGATTCCTACATCTGGTGTCGTGTGGATGGACGGAAACGGCTGGGTTTCCTAAATTTTTTATTTTAGGGAAGGGGGCGGGATGGGGTCTTTGGAGAAGATGATCAGTACTTTAATTTTGATTAATTATTTTAATTGTTTTATTATTTTAATTGTAAATATATCATTTACTCCTCATTTAATTTATCAAGTTGAGTCAAACATTTGTTTCAAGTTGACTAACGGAATATTGGATGGAATCTGTTCAAAGAACTCCAACTATCGTTAAAGTGAAAGGTTTGGGACTTCTGCAGCCAAACTAAAAGGTTAAGGTGTAGTCTACAAAAAATTGAAAGGTTTGGGACCACTGGTACAATTATCCCCAAAACTATATCGTATTGATTACTACCATAAATTTAAGTAAATGATGGTCATACCAGAACAAAAACAACATATAGGACTTGTTTGATAGACCATTATTTTTCATGGAAAATGGAATTGAAATTTCATTTTCCACTTTTGCCATGTTTGATGGCACTTTTTTCTCTCCATGGAATTAGCTTTCTACTTGTGCTGATTTTCTTGGTTTTAGTTGAATTGAATTTCTCACCTAAAAGGTGGGAATTGGTTTTCCATCCTTTTTTTTTTATGGCAATAAAAAAAAAATCTATGCCCAATTATAAAAAAAGTTATCCTTTAAATTGACAATTTCCATGTAAAACAAAACCAAACGAACACCAAAAATTTTACAATTTTTTTTGGTAATCCAAACAAATTATATCCCCAATCGTAAAAATATTTATCCCTTTAATTGACAATTTTCATGAAAAATAAAGCCAAACGACCATCAAAAGATAGAAAATTTCAATATTTTTCAGGTGGAAAATTATACCAATCTAACCCAATTAATTGACAGTTCCTAGCAAAATAAGTTTTAGGCAATTCAATTCTCTGCAATTCGTTTTCTTTCTTCTCAAATTCCATCTTTGAATCAAACGGACCCATAGAGTTACAATTTTCAGACAACAAAAAGTGAAATACTTACATTAAATTTCTTCCACTAAACCGTAAACGGAAGGTAGAGTTTGATAGATTGTCTGAAACTTTAATTTGGGGAAGAATTGGGTTTGTCCGTCCCTTAATTTGGGGAAAATTGGAAGGTTAAAATCATCTTTTCACTTTTTTTAAATATTTACATTTTATTTTATTTTTGAGAATTTCGTCAAAAGGCCTTTTGCACAAATACAGTTGCCCCCTCTATGTGAGGGGGCTATACACCATGCTGTATATAACATGGTGTACAACCATCATTATTCATTCCCTTATGGGGACTAAAATTTTTCATCAGTTTATCTGTATGTTCATTAATGCTCTTGTACTTGTTCATTGCTTCATTGTCTAAGATAATTGCCTGCATATTCTTGTCTGTGTGAAGAAACTGAAGAAATCATGACAAAGTCCCGTTGCACCTCTTTCCACCAGTTTCTGATAAATATCTTTTGTTCAATTTAAAGAGGACTGATCCAAAATGTGGAAGCTATTGAATATTAAACCTGGCATTTCAAAAATCATCAAAAACTACTAAACAGTGGATGGGGACAGATATAATTATTATTAATTTTTTAATAATTTATTTGAGACTCATTATACTTTTTTAAAAAATTTGAGAGTGGTTGCAATTAGTTCTTTTTTTTTTCTTTTTTTTATTTAAATAGGAAGATATATTTGTCAATTTATAGTTTTTATTTAGAAATTGGATGATATTTGTCAATTTATAGTTTTTATTTAGAAATTGGATGAAAAATGATTAAAAGTATGATTTCCGCAATGAAATGTATAAATAGGGGTGAAAATGCAAAAAAAAAAAAAAAGCAAGGTGAAAACGTTTCGTACAATAAATTTCAAACGAAGTGACGTCTTGCACTAATGAAGTGTAGCATGGTGTACAACCATCATTATTCATTCCCTTATGGGGACTAAAATTTTTCATCGGTTTTTCTGTATGTTCATTAATGCTCTTGTACTTGTTCATTGCTTCATTGTCTAAGATAATTGCCTGCATATTCTTGTCTATGTGAAGGAACTGAAGAAATCATGACAAAGTCCCCTTGCACCTCTTTCCACTAGTTTCTGATAAATATCTTTTGTTCAATTTAAATAGGACTGATCCAAAATGTGAAAGCTATTGAATATTAAACCTGGCATTTCAAAAATCATCAAAAACTACTAAACAGTGGATGGGGGCAGATATGATTATTTTTAATAATTTATTTGAGACTCATTATACTTTTTTAAAAAATTTGAGAGTGGTTGCAATTAGTTCTTTTTTTTCTTTTTTTTTTTAATTTAAATAGGAAGATATATTTGTCAATTTATAGTTTTTATTTAGAAATTGGATGAAAATTGATTAAAAGTATGATTTCCACAATGAAATGTATAAATAGGGGTGAAAATGCAAAAAAAAAAAAAAAAAAAAAAAAAAAAGCAAGGAGAAAACGTTTCGTACAATAAATTTCAAACGAAATAAAGTCTTGCGCTAATGAAGTGTAGCAATATACCACTGGCTTCTATTTTAAGTTGAAGGGTGAAAAAGATATCTAGTCAATGGANTTTCGTACAATAAATTTCAAACGAAATGAAGTCTTGCGCTAATGAAGTGTAGCAATATACCACTGGCTTCTATTTTAAGTTGAAGGGTGAAAAAGATATCTAGTCAATGGATGTTGCGTTGGTTGCTGGTAGATTCCTTGTCAAACAATCAAGTTTGGTCAAAACAATATTCAAGTGTATATGCATGTTGCCTTTTGTTTTACAAATGATTGTCATTATAGTGTCATTTACCCTGACTCCCATAACTAGACGAACTGGTGTAATTGGAGGAACTTATAATAGTAGGGATGGCAAAAAAATCTGTTAAATTTGATACTTCCCCAATGGGGAGGGTATTTCTCGCTAAGTGCACGCGGCGGAGCAGGGATTGTTGTCCTGGGACAAACGCGAAAATGAAAAATTTTCATGTCCGTTTCCTAGTTAAAAAAGACTTTAGAGTGTATGGGGAACATAGTCCTCGTCCTGTTTAAAGTTAGTTTTAAGACATTAGTTTTTATCACACAAAAGAAAAGAATCATCAGCAATTTCAATATTTCGTTTCCACTCTTGAGAGAAGTTTTTGCTTACGAGGACTTGGTACTTTGATCGATATCCACAGTATGAGGGAGTAATGGTTGCTGGATAGTAGCAATCTCAAAAAGACTCTTATTGATGGAAGAGCTCTTTTGGGCATTGAAATACATCTGAACCGCATCCAGAAGTTCACCCAATTTTTCTGCGAAGTAGAGATAAAGTACCGAATATATTCTTCATGCATAGAATTGAAGCGTTCCATTTGTTTGTCAAATTGTGGGTGAAAACTAGAGCTCAAAGAAGTTTGAACAACTCGGTCCAAGATATGCAGTAAATCGAGGATCCCGATCACTGACGATGTCCTTAGGTAGTTCCCAGTATTTAATAATATGTTTGAAGAAGAGTTGAGCTGTCTCTTCGACTGATACATACTTGGACGTTGTGATGAAAGTTGTATACTTGGATAGACGGTCTACCACGATGATGATGGTGCTAAAGTCTCCAACCTTTGGCAATCCAACAATGTAGTCTATCGATACACTTTCGAAGAGTCTAGTTGGGATGGAAAAGGGTTCAAGCAAACCTATCTTTTTCTGATGATTTGACTTATCTTGCTGACAAATAAGATAGGTTTTCGTAGAAGTTGTAATGTCGTCCCGCATTTGAGGCCAATAGTATGCACGTTGTAGTAGTGTAAAAGTGAGTTCTTCTCCAGGATGCCCTACCCAAATCGTGTCGTGGCATTCCGTGATTAGTGATTTCCTCAACTCTTTGCCCTTAGGAACATAAAGGTGGTCTCCCTTAGTCTTTACTAGGCCATCATCGAGCTAGAACTGACGAGTCTTACCTGGTTGATGAGGTCGACCAAATATTGAGTAGCCGTGTCCTTATCCAAAAGTACCCGAATTTGGTCCCTTGGGTTTATGGTAACTGTGCTCCCTGAAAGAGCATCCATCAACCATCAAGCAAATGGTGGCCAAGTTGACCCATTGATTGAAAGCATCGACAAGATCCAGGATGATACTCCAGCAAAAAATTGAACTCTAAAAGAAGTTCCTGCCAACGAGCCTGTTTGCTTGATAGTTTCAGTTGTGACATAAAGTGACTAACCGTGGTATTATTTTCTTTACAATAAACGGAGACCCAAGTAAATAGTGATGCCATCCCTTAGGGCAATGGACTATTGCCAACAACTCCTTTTCGTGAGTTGAGGAACAACGTTCTGCATGATTTAGCTTCTGCTCTCATACGCTACCAGATGTGTTTCTTACATAAGGAGTCCACCAAGTGCAAAGTCTGAAGCATCGGTATACACTTCGAAAGGTTTAGTCATATCCGGTAAGGCCAATACCGGGTTCATTCACATAGATTTCTTCAACCTTTTGAAAGAACTTTGGCATTGGGATGACCAGTCCCAATCCTTATCCTTCTTTGTCAACTCGATAAGTGGTAATGAAATTTTAGAGTATCCTTTCACAAATCTTCGATAATAATTGCATAACCCGATAAATGAACGTACATCGTGGACATTCTTTGGTGGTTGCCAATCTTTGATGTCTGTAACCTTCTTTGCATCCATACGTATTTTGCCTTGTTTGATGATGTGACCCAAGAATCTGATAGACATCTGAGCGAATGAGCATTTGGACGATTTTGCATAGATTTCATCCTCTCGTAGCCAATTGAAAACTTGACTTACATGTTGCACATGTTCCTCCAATGTCTCATTATAGATTACTATATTGTCTAAGTATACCACCACAAATTGTCTAGGAACCCACGAAGCACCTGATTCATCATCATGCAAAACGTTGTTGGAGCGTTTGTTAAGCCAAAAGGCATCACCTTGAATTCAAGAGCTTCATATCTGGTTACCACCATAGTATTTACTTCGTCTCCCTCTGTTATCTGAACTTGCCAGTATCCAGACTTGAGATCAATCTTTGTATAATACTTAGCCCGGCTCAGTCGGTCAAAGCGATCGGTGACTAGCGGAATAGGATAACTATTCTTTACAGTGATCTTGTTTAAGGCTCGATAATTGTAGTACATTCCAAAGAACTATCGACCTTTTCTGAAATAACACGAGAGCTCCATATGGTGATTTCGCAGGCACGATAATCCCACTTTCCAGCATTTCTCCTAACTACTTTCGAAACTCTTCAAGCTCCGGCTAAGACATATGATAGGGTGCCCTGGAGGGAGGTTTGGTACCTGGAATAAATTCAATCTCATGATCAATTGCCCTCCTTGGTGGTAATTTCTTTGGTAACTCATCTGGCATGATGTCCTCAAATTCTTTAATAAGTCTTTTAATAGGTTTTGGAATAGGACAAGTTGCCTCTTCAATCTCCTCTAATTGGAGAGTGCACAAAAATGAGGGCTCATTTCTTTTGAAATACTTACCAAATTGTATGGTTGAGATACTCTTCTGGCCTATTTTCCCAGATTGTGTGGTGATGACGCACGGTTTACTACCTATCATCATTAACGATTCGAAATATTGCAACACCGCTGTTTTAGTATCTTGAAGAAATTCCAATCCCAGAATGAGCTCGAAATCATCCATTTGAACCGCTGAGGAATTTGTCCTTCCTTTGAAAGGACCTGCTTTGATTGACACAGATTTCGCTACTCCAACTATTGGTTGAGCAATAGAGTTGATTACCTTGACTTTTCCACTATCTTTCTCGAGAACAAGTCCGAGACACTCTACTTCGATACTTGTGAGGTAGTTGTGGGTAGCGACAGTATCCACCATAGCCCTAATTAGTTTTCGATTGATCTTCACATCAATGTACATTAGGTCTTTCACCCTATAAATGCGAGCTTTCGATTCTTCCATCTTTGGCTCTTTCGAGGAAACATCATCCCTTTTAGTAGCTCGGTGCGATAGTGTATTACATCTATGTGAGAATGTACTAACTGCATCCTCATCCTCTTCGGGGTCAGTCTCACCATCACAGCTAGCTTGTGGGGCATCTTGCTTTGAACTTGTTCCTCTACTTGTTAATTGACAATATGCATTCACCATCCATTTTTTAGGACACTTCGCCACCCAAGGAGGTCCTTCACATAAAAAGCACATCAATTTAGGAGTGGTATCAAATCCGCCCTATGTTGCTTTTCCTTTGTTCCAGTTGTTACTGTTGCTACCGTTATAGTTTCCCTTGAAATTACTCTGACGGGTGCCTTGATAGGCTCCTCCCTTGTTCTGAGAGTAAAGTTTTCCCCCATTTGAGTTCGAGCTGGGTCTATAAGGTCTGTTTCCACCTCCAACAGATTAACTATTTCCTGAAGGTCGCTTCTCTCGATTTCGATTGATAGTCACACATTCGACAGCTTCCATGGCCGCGTTCAAATCAGTAACCTTCTGTCTCTGAAGCTCTATACGTGTCCATGGTTTCAACCCTTCCATGAAGGTGAATAGCTTATCCTTTTTAGATATATCTCAAATTCTCGTAGTGCCCGTCGTGCCTCATATTCCACATTTTCTGGAAAAAAAACTAAGATCTAATCACTTCCTTGAAGAGATCCCAATAATCTATTTGGACCTTGTTAGCCTAAATATTAACATACTTTGTCCGCCACCATAGTACACCATAGTTTTACATCTCCACCAACATACATGATAGCTGTTGAAACCTTTTGTACTTCGTCTTTGATCAAAATGCAAGAAAGTATTGTTACATATCAAACAAGAAGTTCTCGACTTTTTCTACATTGCATACACCTCCGTAGGTACACGATTCCAGAGTTCTGAACCTATGTACATGCTCTTGTATGGGAGCTTGCCCATCATACGTTGAAGAACTAGTAATTGAGCTCTCAATGTTTCCATTTCATCCTGCAAATCAGGTAGGATAGCAATAGCTTCACTCATTGATGCGCAAGCACTTCGACTTTCATAAGTTAGATGTTTAATTCTTGAGTTTTCTTCTTTACCATCTCAACTTTTTCCTTTAGGCCCTCCGCGGCATAGCACAACCTAGTACTTGTCACCTCAAGCGCATCCATGCTCTATTTCCTATTCCTCTTTTGAGCATCTACCACTTATGTGGTGTTTGAGGAAATAGGATCAATAGCTTTCTTATCGATGGTTGCGAACCGCAACTCTAATACCAACTTTCACGGTATACCTTTCTTCTTAGCACAAAAAGGGACACCGTGCGGCAGTAGTCTACTCCGCTAGACTACATTACTTCTTCTCTCGATCATTTTAGGACGAAAGAAAATTTGATAACAATTTGTGAAAAGCTTGCAACATAAAACTAAAACGCATTGAAAATAAATTGATCATTGATTGATTGAAAGTTAGAAATTACAATTGATGAAAGCGGGAAATTACAATGGCTAGTGCAGGAGGCGAACATTAGAAAGTTTGAAAGATGTTTCAAAGACTAATAGCCCATATAATAGCATTCAGAAAAAAAAAAAAAAAACCTAAGTGATAAGAGTAAGACATTTAAATAACGAGGAATCATACTAAACGTTTACCAATATCAGAGCTATTTTACAATTAACATAAACTATTACAATGGAAAGAAAATTACAACTCAAACTTGAACTAATATTTACAATGTGCAACCGAAGTTGGGCAAACTGTAACTGCGATAGGGTCAATGGACTTAAATAAAGCTGCGGTCCTTGACACTTGGTATGAGGCAAGGAAACAAAAATATCCAATAGGGTTGGAGACGAGAATGGTTGCCTTGACTCAAATCCATTCCATTACCATACCTAACGTATAGAGTGCTAATGGTTGATTAGTATGGTGTTCAAGAGATACATGTGAAGTTTCCTTTGGAACATGTTCTATAAATAACATCCTTATGAAGACATCAATACTATTGATACTTTAGAAGATCTTGAAGCTCAATTTATTGAAAATAAACATTCTCAAATCAATAAATTGAAAGGTCAAAATTCAAAACCTCCAACTTATTATTCTCGTCCTTCTTATCCTGATATGTTATATGAGGAAAAACGAGACCTCAAGTTTCTTTTTCTAGTGATGAAATCTTCGAATGGAATTTTGATGGATTGACAGAATATCAAATTATTCAAATTCTTGAAGATATGGTTGTATGTCATGCAACATATATTAGTAGAGATATCAATGCTCATACTGCTTTCTACGATATAATGTGTTATTAATAGTCAACTCAAGCACCGATGACAAAATTATCTTTCAGAAACATATCAAAATAAAATTGAATTTGCTGTCAATAATTAAAATGATAGTTTTAATACCCTTGTTTATTCAAAAACATATTATTGGCATTCATGTACTTCTTCAAGATAGAACATCTGAAATTCTTTTAAATTTCAATCATCCAAAACTTCATGATTTTCATTGGTACAAAATATATTTCTTACCAGAGTTTTAATCCGAGAAGATTGCAATCAATGTTTTTGGAAAGAAATATTCATTTCTAGATTTCCAAAACTCTTTGCTGAAAGAGTGAGGAATTCTGTTAAACTTCAAAATAATGATATCATTCCTTATGCAACTCAAACTTATGGTGAAACTATTAATTTCATCAATAAGGAAGGATTAATACTTTGTAATGATCTCAAACTCAAAGCAAAATTGAAATCAGAAAGATCTGAAAGTCATAAAGAACTTGGATCTTTCTGTAAACTATATGGTTTTGAGAAAATCATTCATCCATCATCAAGAATGAAAAAGAAAAAATATTCATTCTCATTTAAGAAAGATCTTTTAAAAAATAACGATTTTTCCAAAAACAATTTTTTTTTTCAAAATCATCCTTCTAAATATTCAAAATCCAAATATTTAAAAGGAAAATTTTTTAGAAAACAAACTCCCAAAACTTCAAAAGTTACATGTTAGAAATGTAATCAAATAGATCATTTTTCAAACAAATGTTCTATGAATGGAAAGATTAATATTCTTTAAATTGATGAAGATATTAAACTCGAACTTTTAAATCTAAGCAATTCTAGTTCAGAACAATAATTTGACTCTGAACTTGAACTTGTTTATCAACATCAAGAAGACGCTGACGCTGAGATAAGCTCAGACTCCTCTGATTCTGATAATAGTCAATATAAAGAAATTTGTGGTTGTAAAATTATAAATGTAATTACTAAAGAAGATAAACTTATTCAAGAGATAATTAAGAAGATTGAAGATCCTCAATTAAATAAAAGGCTCTCTCCTCTTTTTCTAAATTCCCCAATATCTCTGGTAACTTCGTTTAATATGTAAAACATATTAAATCGGTTTAATATTGAAAGTCTCTATTCTTCCTAAGTTTCATGTTCTGAATTACGTTTAGAGAATAATGAGATGAAATCTCAAGTTTCAATCTTGGAACGTCAAATAAAAGATGTTCGTATAGAAGTTGCTTTCTCAAAAACCAAAAGTTTGGAACAAGAGATATCCAACGATGCTTCTAATTCCTCTTCTAGATCGTCTTCTGACGAAAATACTTTCTCAACTTCTCATGAAAATTTTCCAACAGAGGAAAAAAAAAGGTTAATGTTATCAATCGTAATCAATTTTAAAAGTGGTGCTGCAATATAAACTATTGTGGTCAATAAAGAACTCAAACTTACTATAGAGTCTTAATTGATTTTGGTACTGATCAAAATTGTATTAGGGAATGTCTAATCCCTACAAAATACTTTGAAAAAACTACTAAGCTTCAAAATGGTGCGAGTGGGAAAAAAAACTTAATATTCACTATAAACTTTCAAAAGCTCATATTTATAATTAAAATATATATTTTTTTAAAATATTTTTTATTTAGTCAAAAATTCAGACCAATATGTAATTCATGGAACTCCTTTTATTGTTCAAATTTGTCCTTTTAAAGCTAATTCAAAAGGACTTGCTACAAATATTTTAATCAAGAAATATTTTTTAAGTTTATAAATCCTCCTTGTTATAAAGATGTTAATTCTTTAAAAGAAGCATATTTTTTTAAAAAAATTATTAACAATATAATTTTTTTTAAAAAAAGCATATTCAATTTCTCAAAGAATAAATTAAATTTCAAAGAATTGAAGAGCAATTACGAAACTCTTTAATAAATGGAAAAAAAATTCAATCTTTCAAAAACATATTGAAAATGAAATATGTTCCACCATTTCAAATGCTTTTTCAGATATAAAGAAACATGTTTCACTTCCTTACAATTCTGACTTTCATGAGTCAAGTATTCCTACAAAATCCCATCCGATTCAAATTAACAAGGAATTTCTTGATCATTGCATCAAGAAAATCAATGATTTACTTGATAAAGGGTTGATTAGGCCAAGTAAATCCCCTTGGAACTATTCAGCCTTTTACGACAACAATTCTGTTGAAATTGAACTTGGGGTTCCTCATCTCGTTATCAATTATAAGCCCCTCAATAAAGTTCATCAATGGATTAGATATCCATTACCTCAAAAGAAAGATCGATTAAACATATTATTCCAAGACTTGTCTTCTCTAAATTTGATATGAAGTCAGGTTTCTAGCAACTCAAATTAAAGAAGGAGATAGATACAAAACTGCTTTCAATATTCCTTTCAAACAATATGAATATAATGTTATGTCATTCGGTCTAAAAAATGCTCCTTCAAAATCTAAAAAAATTATGAATGATAGTTTCAATCCTTATTCAAATTTTATCATTGTTTATATTGATGATGTTTTAATTTTTTCAGAAAGTTTAGAACAGCATTTTAAACATCTCAATACATTCATTCATATAATAAAATTAATGGTTTAGCTGTTTCAGCTAAGAAAGTTATGCTCAGTCAAACACGTATAAGGTATTTAGGTCATTAAATACACTTAGGAACACTTACACCTATTCAAAAAAGTCTAGAATTCGTTGATAAATTTTCAGATGAAATTCTAGATAAAACAAGTTTACAACGCTTTTCAGGTTGTGTCAATTATGTTGCTGATTTTGTCAAAAATACCAAGCTACTTTGTGCTCGCTTTTTCAAAGGTTATAAAAGAATCTACAAACGTGGACCCCAGAGCATACTTTAGCAGTCCAAAATGTCAAGAATGTTGTCAAAAGCATCCCATACATATCAATTATTGATCCACTTGCATCTATTATTGTTGAGACAGCTACGTCTAACATAGGGTATGGTGGGGTATTAAAGCAGATTCCAAAAGAGTCTCATCAAGAACAGTTGGTTAGGTTTCACTCAGGTGTGTGGACTGGACCCAAAAGAACTATTCTACCATCAAAAATGAAATTTTATCTATAGTTTTATGTATTTCAAAATTTCAAGATAATTTGATCAATGAAGAATTTGTTTCAAAAATAGATTGCGAAGTTTCAAAAGACGTTTTATAAAAGGGCATCAAAAATCTTATTCAAAACAAATCTTTGTAAGATGACAAGCTATTTTGTCTTGTTTTGATTTCAAAATAGTATATATACAAGGAAAATCTAAAATTCTTGTGGATTTCCGCACAAGAGAATTTATAGAGAGAAAACTTTCTTAAAAATAAAGTTGTAAGAATAATTAGAAAGATTTTCAAATTGAGAGAAGTTTTCAATATGGATTCTTCTTCTAAGAATAATACGAAGAAAACTTCAATTCCTCTACTCTGAGTTGAGGTTATATTCAAGGTTCAAAAAGAGGAGAACAAAGTTCATCCTCTACTTCTCAAAGAGCAACACAAGTATAAAAAACTTTGTCAATTCCTACCTTTCAAAAACTTGAAAATTTTCAAAACAAAGATATTCAATATTTCGGAAACTTCACCTTCAAATTTCAGAAAAGTAATTCAACCTAGTTCAAGAAAATTACCTGAAGTTAATCCTTCAAAATCTTTTCATTATTTTACTAAACCTATTCATCTACCCATTCTTGAAATGGAAAATTTATGGGTTCATAGGTATTCATCTTTAAATGAATGCTTTTAAAATGTATTTCCTTCTCAATTTTACTATACGCCCCCAAATTATCAAAAAATTAAGAGATTTTTATGAAGCCATCCTCATTAAATCATGATCGACCATTATAACCCATATTCCAAATCTTTAAAAACCTAAACAAATTGATTTTTCAAAAATTAGTATTCAAAGGGTATTGTCTTATGAAGACCCGGGACAAAACCCATGGGATAAGAAAAGAATACTTTTATCCAAGGATGAAACATTTGAATCTCGTTTCAATTATTTTTACTATCAAAATGCTTCATATCATGTTTTTTTTTTACTTCAGACCAATAACTCTATTCTTTTCAACCAAGCATGCCCTTCAAGTTTTTCAAAATGGTTTCAAACTTGGTTCAAATATTTTGGATTTGATGGGATGATTTTACCCACTCTTACTCTTCAAGGATTCTAACTATTCAAAAAAGGGGCAAAACATTTTTATGGCCTCAAGAAAATGTATTGTTCGAGTTCGCATACAATTTCAAAATTTCATGGATCTTTTGCTGGGATTTCAATCTTGTTCAAACTATAAATTCTGAATTTAATGTTAAACGTATAATTCGGAGACTCGAGATCAAATGGTGGTCCAAATTTCATGAAACAAATTGTTGTACAAAAACTGTTGTTTCATGGATTCAAGAACAAAAGAATGTTGGTATTTCAAACCTTCAAAGAAAGAACCAGCAAAATAACCTGATTTTCTTACAAAAAAAATCAAGATTATTAGCTATATTTTCTTAATGAAAATTGCCAAAAGAATTAGCATTTACTTAAGAGAAAATAGCTTCTTTAACAGAATCTACCTTAAAGAAATCAAAGTCAAGTTCTTCTCAAACAAAATCAGACTCAGAAACTAACTATGCTCAAAGTAATGATAAAGGATACTTGGGTATAAACATGATCAATCAATAAATCAAGAAACTCAAAAGGATTCAAATGACTATATGAACCCAGTTTTTTAGACGAGTTCAGAAAATACAGGGTTCATGCTGCAAGGGAGAAATTATTTCAATTATGTCTCTCATCTCAAAATTTATTTCTACTGGTTTTACCATCATTCAAAGCAAAAGACAAGATTAATAATGTCAAGAAACTTTAATAAAGAAAACTTTAATGAAGGATATTTCATTTTAATCAACTTTATTAAAACTACTTTATGAAAAGTTTAAGCATTATTGTCTTTCGCCAGTTAGCAGATATTATTTCAAATTTGGAACATGTCATTTTCGAGACTATTAAAGATTCTTCAAAAGAATTTAATGAAGATTTTAAGTCTGGAACTTTAAGTATAAATCAAACTTATGATAAAAGTTCTCCTCAAGAGTTTTTTAACAAGAGAAAAACTTCTTCAAGAAAATTAGAAATTTTCCTTGTAATTTCTAATTTTCTTTACAAAAATCTGTATTCAAAATTTTGTAATATCAATATTTCTTTAATAAATTAAATATTTTCTTCAAATATTTTTTGATTTCATGGAATTTGTATTTCTTTGAAATGAAAACATAATCGCCTAACTATTAAATAAATGTATCTTTGAACAACTTAAAACTAACGAATCAATGGAAAGATAGAAAAATTTAATGTTTTTGTTTCCTTGTTCCTCTTGGTTGTCCTATCACTATCCTATCACAGTCTCATTCGACCCCAACTAACCTGTAAAATCATTATAAGGGTGAATATTTAAAAATATCTAATAAGATACGTGTGATTTCCATACACAATTATATAATAATAAAATAAACAATTCATATCACTCTTCTCTAATGGAGTATATCGGTGACCAAGCGAGAAATTCATCATTAGTCATTTCGAATTCCAGAAAGAGTTCACATTTTGTTATAAAGAGCTCAAAAGAGTTCACATTTCGTTATGTCGAACCCAATTGTCCATTTGTAACTCATCCATAAATTACTGAATACATAAACGTATATGAAAACAAACAACTTGTATATAAGTATCTTATCTCGTTAGATCAAGCGAATTTTTGAAAGAAATAAGAATACATGCCCCCAAATCCTTTTCTCTGCTTTGGTGAACGTGTAATGCTTGACAATAATATTTAATGCATGCAACAATTCTGATTTCCAACAAAATTAAATCATAACAACAAAAA
>CAIGRO010074898.1:0-12349 GCA_903798355.1 Fraxinus baroniana
TCTCTCTCTCTCTCTCTCTGAGTGTTTGTGCCTTAGAATATATATGTGTGTGTGTGTATGAGAAGCATGCATCCAGCACGTGAGCCACTACTTCTGGAATTCCATGATAAGCGCTGATATTTGGTATACAAATGTATAAAATCTACTTAACACGTTAATGTTAACTTTACTGAGATTGAAAATAATCTAGTGCTATTGTCGTGTCCAGCGATGGAGCTAGGGGGGGGGGGGGCTCCACCCCCATATTTTCGCCCCCCAAACTAAAAATCCTGGCTACGTCCCTGATCGTGTCACAACGGTAAAAAGGGAATGATTTGCTAAAGAAAATATAATGCAAATAATTTTCAGAATTACTTGTCAGCCTAGCGAAGTATACAATACTTGGATCCTCAATAGATTTGTGATGGATATTATGAAATTATTTCATTAATGCAGGTGGGCTATGAGGAGTAACAAATTGTGCTGCTATAAGCGCTTTTACGTATTTAACGCATTCATTTTAAATCAATGGAGAGGGCTTCACACCAGTGAATAGGGACTGACTTCCTTAGGCTTTTCAATGAGATTCACTGACTATTTGTCCAAATCATTGTTTAGCCTTCGCTTGACAAACAAATTTATAATTTGTTTATAGTTTCAGTCAAAATCGTAACATTAATCTCAATCACATATTCATAACTAGGGTGTGTTTGAGCCATATTATTTTGAAAGAATGTATTCTGGAATAGTAGATTGCTGAAAAATATGTGGTTAAGAAAGAATGAAAAGTTATTGATATGATTAAAAATATTATTTTATTGAAGAATATGTGGCTGCAAATAAGTAGAATAATGAAAATGAAAATTCTAATGTGTACCAAATAGGGGCTAATATTCATTTATTATCTACACATTTAGTGGGATCCAATAATATTCCACCTTATAAATCATTTATAAATTTGCCAAGTGGAGGCTTATAATATGAACTTCTTAAGGTACATTTTGTGTTATTCTATTTTTTTTAGCATTCTAACAAACTATTCCCGCAGGCAATATGTAACATTTTTATGTTAGTTTTCATCAAATTTAGGAAAAATTGCAGTCACGGTACCAAACTTTTCACTTTTTTGCAGACTTTATCCAAACCTTTGATTTGTGCCACCAACGGTATCAAACCTTTCAAAATGTAGCAGCTGGAATCCAAATGGATGACAAAAAATAGTAGATTTGATCAAATTATAAAAGGGCAAAATGGTAAGTTTACAAATTTAATATAAAATAATTATAATAATTAGAAAAAAAAATGAAAAAAAAAAAAACAAAAGAGTCTCCTTCTTCTTCTTCCTCAAACCATCCATTTTTTGTATCAATCATGAAACCGCTCAACCACCACTAGTCGGCGTCGATGTCGGCGTCGCCTCTTCCTCCTCAGCCCGTCCTCGCCGCCGCTCGACCTCATCCTCCCATTGGCCACAACGCGTCCCAGCTCGAGCGGTCCCTCTTCCCCCCGACTTCCGCTCCGGCCTCCACCACCTCCTCCTCCCACCACCACGACTGCCGTCGCAATTTTCCCTAAATTATATACCACTACATTAATAGAAAAACATGTTTCTTTTCTGGAGACATTTGCTCCGGCAATTGAGGCAATGGGGGATGAGCTCTCTTATTTTGGAAATTATGGAGAAAAGAGTTTTCCTGGCAAGAGGCATGATGTTTGTTTGGAGTTTATACTAAGGCAATCCATGGAAAACCAACAGGAGTTGACTTAGATGTACATTAGTAGTTCATTGATTGACTTGGTCGAAGGAACTTGCCATACTAAACTTGATTAGGTTAGTCAAAACTTGAACTATAGCTCGGCTTGTAAATGTGTAGAGAATCCATTTAGGAACTGGACCCCTGTTTTTTAAGGAAAGCAAATGGTGTTTCAGATTTTTCCATTCATCTATAATTTAGTAGTATATAATTTAGGGAAAATTGCAGTTGGGGTTGTGGTGGTGGGAGGAGGCGACGACGACGATCGTGGTGGTGGGAGGAGGAGGCGGTGATGGTGGTGGTGCTGGCAGTTTTGGTTTTGGATTGGGTGGGAGTGAGGGGGGTGGGATGAGATGGTTGGAGAAGATGATAGGGTTTTTTAGTTTTTGATTTATTTATTTTATTTTAGTTCTTTTTTATATGAAAAAAGGGAAAGTTACCATTTTACCCTTTTAAAATTTGGTCAAATCTAATATTCTTGGTCAACCATCCATTTGGACTCCAACTGCTATATTTTGAAATGTTTGATACCATAGGTGGCACAAATCAAAGGTTTGGACAAAGTCTACAAAAAAGTGAAATGTTTGGCACTGTGTCTGCAATTTTCCCTTAAATTTATAATACATGGGTATATTTACTAGGTTAGATTGAAGACGAATAAGGAAGACGGACTTGAAAACAAGGATGAAATTAAAGAAAATAAAAATAGAAGAAAGAGAGACTGGAAAGGTTCGACTGGTAGCAATCTCCGGTATAATTAAGTTCCAAACTGTCCTACAATAAATTGTCATATAAGTGATTTTGTCTAAGTTTTTACCTCTCGAGGTCACATATATCAGGCAGAGGATGCAACCATTTTAAATAAATGGATCTGTGTACCTAAACCCGAAAGGAACATCCACTGAATAGGACGGGTGATTGCATATAAAATTTTCTGACTTCCTTATGTTTTCTATATAATGTTTTCTATATAGCTTAAGAATTCAATTAAAATTTGTTCAGATCTTCATTGCACACTTTTATAATACGAAGCGGGTAGTTACCTTCTGTTTATTATATTTTTTTCACGCATGCTAACAAACTGATCCTTCGGGCAGTGTCCATGTAATATTTTCACGTTAATTCTTAGTAATTTTATAATATAAATATTTAGCCCATGTTTGTCCCACATTATTTTTTTCATTCTCATTCTTCTACTCATTTTCAACCACANCATTATAATGTGCACCAAACACACTTTAGTATGTTACATTGAACACAATTAAGACTATATACATGCGAGACATCTATCGCTTTGGAGTCGCGTCCAGAATAATTTCATTTTTTTCGAATTAAGATAGGCGTACACCTTGTTTGACACCCCATTATGTGTCAAAATTTTGGTCATTGTTCGGAAAAAAATGTTGTTAAAATCAATGTCAAAAAATCTGTCAACTTACGTGACCGTCAAACTAGGTGTCAACCTAGATGCACATGTACCATGTTTAATTTTTTTTTCTTGCTGATTTGTGATTTCTTTTAGTATTCAGTTATCTCTGCTATTCTTTATTTATTTATTTTTTGGGTGGTGCAGCCCCAAGCTGTTGAACAAGTAGCAGATTTGAATGTCTTTTTTGTGCCTTTTACTTTGTTTATTCTTCTGTCTCAATGTCCAAAGACTCATCATTAATACTAACGGTAAAGGATGGGTACATAAAGGATAAAGTCAATTACAACTTTCTATTCAAATTTCTGGAAAAAAAGGTTATTTTTTTCCAGCAAAGATTCCCTCACAGTAAAAATAACTTGCTAACCCAATTAAATGCATGGCATAGAAAGAGAATCAATATGAAAATTTCTCAGATTTGTGACTCCTTAAAGGTCCATGACTTCATGGTCAAATCATAATTGCTTGAACGGGGAAAATGTGGACTTGGAACATGGCAGAAACATCATGATTTTACTGTATCGGTTTTCTTGCAAGAAAAAGAAATGGTGTGTGGGTTTTTGCAGACCGTTTATGACTTTTCTTCTTGGTATTTGGATCGCCAAAAATTTTGCCTACTGATAATCAAGAATGTCCTACTAGTTTCAAACAAAAATTCTAAAGCAGACTAATTCAGCAGAAATTGGTAGAAAGAAGAATATGATTGGGAAAATAATGGAAGAAAAAATACTTCTACATGATGCCAAGTTACTGTTCTTTTTGGAGTCAATAACTGTGCTATCTTAGAATGTCTCGATGATAAAACAAGATATCATCGTAACAAATTGTTTTGTTGATTGGTTAATTGGTAACTGTGTTTCCATTTTAAAGATCCCAATCATCGCCCTAGAGTAGATTTGTTCTTCAATATGTGGTTTGGTTCGATTTTAATCTAAAGATTTACTTATCGACATTATAGTAATATATTTAAAACAAATTAACATGTAAGTTAAAACGAGAACTAATAGTGGTAAATGTTTTACCCATA
The DNA here is from genome assembly GCA_903798355.1 of Fraxinus baroniana. NCBI lineage: Eukaryota > Viridiplantae > Streptophyta > Magnoliopsida > Lamiales > Oleaceae > Fraxinus > Fraxinus baroniana. The sequence continues at coordinate 4,187 of CAIGRO010074898.1, forward strand.
AGTTGGTTGCTAAAAGATTTTAATTGAACATATATATATTTCTTCCTTTTTATTTACCTTTTCTTGTAGCCGACTAGTCTTGAACAAAACCTTAAGTATGCTACAGGTCTTACTGGATTATTAGTGAAAAGAATTCAATCCTTACAGCATTAGGGCTTCTTTTGTTCTATTACTTGGTTCAACCTTTTCCTCAAAGCATCCTATGACATGGAGGATACCATACCCCGTAACAGAGGATTTAGTGCTGAAATCTACATGCCCCTTTCATTAGGATCGAAATGTACAGTTTGATTAATAAATGAGGAAAACTTATTGCCGGTAAAGCTAACTTGGGAAGGCAGCAGACTCGTAAGCACCCTGCAGCATGTTTGGATGTGCTTATAAACAAGTTACTTGTTTCAAGTAATTTTTGTTTAATAAGTATAATTTTCAAAGTTACTTCTTTTGCCAACCAAACTTACCTTTTCTATCAAGTCTCGTCTTTAAATAACTTTTTAATACAGCCAAACATTTGCACGATAAGGATATCACGCATTATATGACTTGGATATAATGACATCTGCCTTCATCAGAGGCAGTAAGCACGAGAAATCTATATGCATATCCCTGAACGACAAAGAACTGGCAATTTTCACATTTTTGAAGAGACGGCAATATAGCCAAAACCTTGGATGGAAAGCATGCAGATAAAAATGAACAAGAACTATAATTCAGCTTCATCGTATTCGTCCAAGAATCAATTTTCTGAGTCAGAGATTCGAAGGATAAATGACATTACTAACACTTGATAGCACAATCATATTCTTGTTCTTTCTAATAGATTTTCTACAGTTATAAAGGTGCATACAGTCACCCAGGTACTTCGAGAATTTGAAAAGGTTGGCGTGATAACAAAACACAAAGAGGTCGTAGTGAGTATATATGCAAATTACGGTCTACAGACGGATTGTGACATTCAAGCCCACCTCCTTGAGGAGCAGATAAAGCCATAGGCTCAAGCCTCGTCCATCTGATCCTGCAGAACCCCAAACAGCAGTATAGATGAGTTAAATCATTTACAGTTAGCTCTAAAAACTTATACCAAATGCATGCAATGAAAGAAAATTCCAGACACTTGTATAAGAGCAAAAGCACGCCCTGTTTGGCATAACTGGTTGATATACCATCTGTATATTTTTTCTGTAATGGAAAAACTCCAGAAACTTGTACAAAAACTTATTGCGAAAGAAAATCTTGTTTACGGCTTTGACACCATGCTCTAACACAGAACGGGGAAACCAATTTCTTTAAACTTCAGTTTTAGCACAAGCAGATCTCACCTGGACCCACCCTATTTTACCCCTTGGACTAAACATTTGATCAAGAACAAGTTATGATCGGCTAGGTTTCCGGAGGTCAATCATAAAATGTATCAAAACTTAGCAAGGTCATGTGAAAAAAAAATGGTTTGAGACCCTATTTTCACAAGTGAATTTTTTCAAAGAATCCTATTTTCAAGGTGGAAGATAAATACAGCCCACCTACAAGATTTTTCATTTCAAATGCTTTCTTTCTACCTCAACTTTTCCCTAGTCGTCTTATTTACCTTGCTAAAAAGGGCCATTTTTTCTCTTTCTCCTCCTCTTCCTCAACCCCACTGCCACCCTCAATCACCCTCTCTACCCCCTTGGACTACCATTTGATCAAGAATGGACACGACCAGCTAGGTTTCTAGAGGTTGATCATAAAATGTAATAGAAAATACCATAGGATAAAGTGGTTGGGACCCTATTTGCGTTGGAAATTTCCTATTTTCATGGTCAGTCAAAAAGTGCCTACCTACAAAATATTTCAATTTAAAAAAGTTCTTCCTACCTTATTTGTTTAATTCACTTTGCTAGAAAGGGCCTTGTTTTTCTTTCCTCCTCTTCCTCAACCTTACCGTGGTCTCGTGAGTATCTACTTGAAAGAAGCTCTTGAGTGGAAGGAAGATAAACAGTGGAGGCAGCAAGAAGAGGGGAAAGGGGGAAGGGGTGAGAGGAGGGAAGCCAGGCCACAATAGTGAGGGGGCAAATGGAGAGAGGAGGTACAGAAGACACAAGTAGGGGGGTTGGGTTCACGTGGGGACTGGTAGGATAAGGAAGATGAGTTGGGTGAAGTAGACGAGAATAATTTGGATTATCAAATTAAAAGATGCCTTGTTGCATGAAATTAGAAAATGGGGCCTTTTTTTCATCTCCAACTCATCCTTCTAGACAATTTCCTCTTTGTCTATCTTAACTAATTACCTATTTAAATTTTCTCTCAAGTTGTACTTCCCAACCAAAGTCAAGCGGCAATAAATCTAGAGGTTGAATTGCGCTCCATCTGCAATATGTTGCATATCTGTCAGCCTAAAGAGGCAGTTTTGAATTGCAGATTTGGCATAGACTTTACAAATTGTGCTGGGTTGACCAATCTTTTCTCACAGTTACAGACTTCTAATGATGACAATGTTTGACAGTGTTACAAGCGCTTTCAATGCTGTCAATGTTTGGTCATTCTATTATGGTAATTAGTGGTTTCATATGTTATCAATAGGATTTCTATGTTTTGTCCATTCCTGGAAACTCTATATGTTCTGCATTCCCTTCATTGATTGATATAGAGAATTTCATACACTATCTACACAATAAGATTCAAGAAAAATCATTCCACAATTATAAAGATGGCTTATATTCCACAATCAACAGTGATTGATTGTTACATTACTTAACCTGACATTCCCATGAAACAAAATAAGATCAAATGGGGACAAAATTTTAGATTTTTTTTTTTAGATTATTGTGCTTAAAAATTGATTTTTCTCTGAAATATAGAACGGTATGGAAGGAATATGCAACACCACCAATAATTTTAGTAACAAGAGTTTGAAAGACTGGACTATAATGATTCTGTATGTTACTCCATCTAGTTCCCATGTGAGGGAAAAAAATTGCCTTCTCTGCCATGTAATTGAATTAGTGTTTTCTAATCTTAATATATAGACTACCTGCATGTCTGAGGTCCAAAGTGTGAGATTGTCCCTCAGAAGCTGCATGATAAGAGTGCTATCCTTGTACGATTCCTCACCCAAAGTGTCCAGTTCAGCAATAGCTTCTTCAAATGCCTGTATACAAAAAGAAGAAAATATAAAAAAACAACACACATATCAGGATTCAAGTATCAAAGGAGCCTCCTGTAATAGTTCATGAATGATTATGATGTGCAAATAATGACCTCAATTACACTGTCCCCTGATCAAGGCATAGGTCTAGAACATAAAGGAGAAGCATGGTTGTATATGGTCAAAGGTATTAAAGTTAGCTGTTTCAGAGGCAGTTGATACATTTTACAGACCATTCAAGCTAGTTGATCCACCAGAGATGGAGTAATATGGGAAATATCCCCAATCCTTTATCTCGAAACTCAACTCCTTTAATGTTAGATAATCACTCCAGTTCTCTTATTAGTCAAGGCATTTTGTGCACTTGATTTCATTTAAAACGGAAAAAGGAAACTTCACTTAAAAGAAAATTTGATTAATTATTTTATTAGAATATCAAACTACACCTAATTCAATTGTATGGTAAATCAGAGAAATAGTTTCTTAACACTATTTCTGTTCAACTTCACACCTTCTTGTGTATGGGCTTCTCTTTGCAGTTGTGTAGATTACTAAACAATTAAAGTAATGAACTATAGAAATCCATTGTAGGTAATAACAAGTGAAAACTAACCTGTTTGGCCATGCTGCAAGCCTTCTCTGATGCATTTAGGATTTCATAGTAGAAAACAGAAAAGTTCAGGGCCAAACCCAATCGTATAGGATGCGTGGGGGCAAGATCAGCAAGTGCGATGTCCTGTTTAACATAGGAATACACAAATAAATTGTTGATCATTTAGTAATTATGATTTCAATGAAGAAAACACATACGATGACTTTAAATCATTAAACAAATTCAGCCACTAAACAACAAAAATTACAGCCTTTGAATACAGAATTATGAATCTTATTTGCAGAAAAGAGAATGAAAAGTGATGCTAGGGAAGCATAAAGAAAGATGGACACTTGATTAACTCTTCATTGATTTTGTAGAATACTCTAAGTAAGAGAAGATGGAGAAAAAGGTTGAACTCTCCAAACTTTTATAATAGATTTATAAAGTTTTCTAAGTTGCTCATATACTCCGTGAACAGTGATTTAAATAGGAGAAAAATAAAACATGTGACAAGAAGTGTTTAATTGAAGCAATCAACGAAAACAAGCAGAATAAATCAAGCCAAACAAATTGAATAAGCATCATCCTCTCCATGTTGGAGAAGATTTGTCATCTCTTGCCCGACATCTCGTAAGGGCAATTTACTCGGTAAGTCAATGCAGAAAATATTAAGGTGAAATGTCACAAACACCATGGTTTCGCTAAAATTGCCTACGCAAGTAAAACGAATACCATCCATTTTCTTCCTTCCAATAATGCTCACTATCTGCTAAGAAGCATAGGACACACCAAAACCTGTAGAATACCAAAACTTGGATCCACTCTATGCAGGACCATAGAACATGGTCTCAGTTAGCACACCACATTCTCCACCAAAATATTTTATGTCATAAATCCCAAAAAATCGTGCTCATAATTGCCATTAGCAATCATATAAGGCCAACCACAATGTTATCCACTGGTGACGTGAATTGAATGCATTGTGAGATATAGCAATTTGCATGTGTCATACCTTCAATGTGGAAAACGACATCAATGTTCTTTGAATTTGTGTTCAATTGGTCAGTGGCATTCAATGTGCCTTATTGATAATTGCTATACACATTCGAATCAGCACGATCTGATTCTTTAGCATTTGGCTTAGGTCTGTGGTTCCCCTTTTGTGCCTTGGTGTAGTGCACGACACTCATTTTGCCTGTGTTAGATGATTACAAATCATCAAAATCACTACATACGACAAACTCGCTCGAGCACCGAATCTTCTCCTCAAAGTTAAACAATGAAATTATAAATAATTTCCCAATTTTTTTATTCCTAAATGGAGACCAAACCCATCCATCCCCTAATAATGCGAACTCCTCATTGGGGATATCGGCATTGGGCTCCTTATCATATCTTCAATCTACGGACCGTCATTGTTTTAATCCGAATCAAAGCCATCCCATAGTTTGCATTGAGTAGAGCAAGTGGATCTTCGTCAACCTCCATCTCAATTAAATTTCCATCATTGTGTCCCTTGTGGCATCAACACTAACTTCTCATGCTTAATGCGCCACAGCGCGATCACCCGATGCATCAGCAAACCAATCTGATTATGAATGCGAGTCATTCTTTGTGCACAGTTTCTCCTCTACAAAAGTGTCATGAATGAATGAATGGTCATACTCACGGCACCATTTCTAGGAGTGTAGCCTTGCTTTGACACTAGCTACTCTAGGGAAGCGTAAAGAAAAATGACCCCGTGATCAACTCACCGTTGAATCTGCATAATGCCAAAACAAGACTCAAGAAAAAGATGGAACTCTCCAAACTTTTATTAAAAATCATGTTATATTTCAAACGTTTCCATGAAAAATGATTTAAATAGGAGAAAATTAGAACATGTGAAAATGCCACAAGTCCTTAACTAGTGAATAAATCAAGCCACATCAAGAAGTCTAGAGTTTGAAAAAAATTGTTTGTCTACATGCTGATCCAGAAGTCCTCAAGCTGAAAATTTCGGTCTTTTCTTAAGATTAGAGAACCTATTACGCCTCTTACGGTGAGGCTCCAAAAGTGGCCATATGGCAGCCACGTAATGAGCGAACCTAAGCCCACACTCCATGTCACCTCGTCTATGTGACAATTCCACCGAATCCCTATGAAGAGGCCGAACTCTCATGGACAAGATGAGGCAATACAAGGCGACGCAGGAATCTTCAGTATAAGATCTTCTATGATTGAAAGATGTGACCACTCACTGTAGCAACCACTTTACCAAGTTAAATTGTCAAGTCTAGTACTTACATGTCTGCAAACGATCGAGAATATTACATGCGCCAGAGCCAAAGATTGACAGAATGAGACCTGTGAAAAAGCGCCTCAATCGTTAAAATGAGGTCACAAGTGTCTCTTCATCTAACGTCAATGTTTCTCATCTTTTACTATAAAATCTCACACTTAACGTCATTTGAAAGTAATACAATGTTATGCACTCAACTATAACATTGCCCTCTCATTATTTTCTCTCACGTTATTCCGTGGTCCGAACTCATTTGTGGTTCACGTCTTTAGCAAGTCCCACACCCAAATACATACTCACAAGTAGTCTGATTTGACCGTCGGAGTATTCGTGGCCTCGTCCTCACCACCGTAAAAGGCCATGTGCTCCAATGGTTTGTTCAAATGTGCATGAAAAAAGGCAACGTGGATGTAAGTGAAACCGAGATCGGTTGTTCATGTCATCCGTGCAAGAATCGAGGTCAACAAAACCCAAATTGCCCGTCTTTAAATCTCAAAATTTGAAACTTACCATGGATTTTACTTCCGACCCTCCCAAGGGAACATCGAAGAAATAAACTAAATACCACACCAAAATGCATACAATAAAGTCTTAACAATTAAAAACAGATATAAATGGTAAGTCAATGACATAAGTCAATATCAGTGTTCTAAAAGGTACGCCTAGGCGCGATGCGCGGCGAAAACACCAAGCCACCTATTTAGCCATCAATGATTCCGTTGACAGCTAATGCGTGCCTAGACGTGCATTAATATATTTTTTTTATTTTCTTACAATTTTTTAAGTTAAAACTTAAAAGTTGATTTACATGTGAAACTTTTCTTTTTATTGAAAACTTTTGAAAAATGTATAAGGTTTCATAAACCTGTTTTAGATGTTTTTTCTGAATTATTTAATTTATTTTTAATTATTAAATGATTTTTTGATTAATTAAAAATTAAAATAATATTAAAATAAGAAAACACATTTTTTCACTTGTTTACACATGTGCCTTTGTCTAGCTCATAATTTGGCCTCCACGCATTACGACTTTTAGAATATTGTCCAAAACTAAGATTTGATAGATTTTAAAAGATTATGAATTTCGTGAATTTGAATAGATTTTCACAAATTACATAAGAATCTCATTAAAAATAGTAAAATTTCAAAAAATAAATAAATAAATAAATAAAATTTTCTATATTTATTTTTAACCTTGAAATCCATCCAAAATTTTTAAAATTCCTCTATTAATAAAATGCTTATAAATCCATTAGTTATTGAGAAACATAAATCTTAAAGGATTTCAACGAAACTTATTAAAATTTCAGTTGGGGATATCTAAAATTTTAACGGATTTCATTAAATTTTATTAAAATCTCAATTGTGACATCTAGATTTAAAATTCCATTGACCTTGTTAAAGTGGGAAGGGGCGGGCAAGGTCTCTTGCCTTGTTTATTTATTTTATTTTTAAAAACAACTCATGTTTGCTTGAAAATAATAATAGACTTATATTTATAATTAACTTTAAATGGGACGGGATAATGGGACAAGTGGAAATTACATAAAACCAGGCCTTTAGTTTGATATTTTTAAAAATCAGGTTTGGATTTTATTTTTTTATTTCTCAGGTTTTTATCATTGTAATTAAACAATTAATATTTTAATTTATTGACACGCGTATCCCGTTAATTGAGGGTTTCAAATTTGTTAATATCCCAACTTCCATTTTTATTCAAGCCCTATTTTCTCTCAAGCACTAATCCTCTCCACATTTTTCTCGCCCAATCTCCACTTTTCTGAAAACAACTATGATAAATCTCCAAACTCATATGCATCTATTATTGTCTCCATTGTGAGAATCTTCATTCGGAAGTGATTACCAATGGCAAAAACAAAGGATGAAAAGAAGGGAAAGAAGATGGTGCAAACGTCGGTTCGAACAAACAGAAGGAAGATAATGGACAGCCCCAAGAAAATCTCAAGTTTGGACTTTATTTTTTCATTTCTCAGGTTCTTCATCGGTTGGATGGAACCAAAATCCAGGAGGCAATCTCAGTACACCATTCTTCACAAAGTTAATTTTATCCATTTTTTGTTTTACTAAACACTTCAATTCAATTCTTCAAACTCTACCCAGAAAGTGTAATCTTTGAAATTTAGGCCCTGTTTGATTGGGCAG
>CAIGRO010074909.1:0-13598 GCA_903798355.1 Fraxinus baroniana
GTGTGATTGGAAAATGACCACATCATTCCCTATCATTTTTGTCTACCTTCGTTGCAAAATTGCGTAATTCTTTGTCCCAATCAGTAAATATCAAGTATGTTATCCTATCATAAGCAAATTCATTAATCACTTGACATAATATGCACAAGAAAATAAGAATGCATAGATAACATGTCAAAGGGTGTGGCATGTTTGGCTAATCTTAAAAGAGGTTACTTTTAAGCTCCTTTTTTGCCACAATTTGTTTTCCAAGGTACTTTTTTTACTGAACACATTTTTGTGAAAAGCAAGTCCTACGCTTCACCACAGTTCTTTAATAGTTCAAACAACTTCTTGTATTAAATCAGGTTCACTGCTCAAAATAAGTTTATTCGACCAGGTGGTGACCATAGCTGCTTTGGATTTAGCGATAGAGCTATGCTACGATTTGGAGGAAGAAATTCTGGGAGAAAGCAGTCGATGTAGAGGAACTATGTGGACAAGAAGAAACATGGTGGGGTGTAAGAGGGCAAATGCTGGGCAATTTTAACCACAGTAACAAGGAAATTGCGTACTCTTTAACATTTTCAAAACATGTTTGTAGAGTCGGTACTAGACCTATACTGGGAGCTACCCCCAGTAACCGGGCCTTCACCGATGAGAACATATATGATCCTGCACGTGCACCAAATTCTGTTGTCGAAGATGGTATATATAGCTTATTTCAGAGGCTTGGGTTATCGGGATTTGACACCGCTGTATTTAATGGATACACTAAAATGGTATACCTCCAGGGAACAAGATTCTTAATTTTAGAATATCTAGGATTTTAAGGTTGCAGTGCATATAGTTTTGATTCTGTTAATATAAGGTTCATTCTCATTGCTGTTCAATTTTGTCCAAAATATATGATTTTTTCTGCTTTCTTCCTTGACTTTCACAGCAGTCCTTGATTTTTTTAATTTTTTTTTCATTTGTCATGGAATTTGGCAATTGGCAAGCACAAGACACAGCATTGCAATCAAACAAGCAGTCCATTTACACATCAATTTGAGTTGAAGAATACATATTCAGAACTTATACTACTAGCAAAACCTTTGGACTTCCGACTAATATTTCTGCTCGGAAGCAAGTACTTCCAACAAGACATACTACATCTAAATTGAGATAAGTGATACAGAAAACCCTTTGGAGCTTTCACGAATTCCTCATTCTGATACCTCATGCCTAGCTTTGGTTCTTGCACTTCTGCATGGCCCTTGGAGCTGCAAACATCATCAATTTATTCATTTCAAGCACTGTCCATGAGTTTATACGGAATTCAATGCCTTTCAACCGTTGGTGAATGTGATTAAAGTGCATTGCTCTATCTATACAGGAGACCGAAAAAGATAATCAGCTGTTAGTCGTACCTAGCCCGGTTGCATCTGAGCCTTTCATGATCCTTAATCTCTTGCAAGAATCAGTGAACATCCTAAAAGCAAAAGAGAAGAACTTGTAAATTCTTAATGCTTAGGATATAACATTATGAAACACTGAATTGATACAAAAATAAAATAGAATCTTCAAACTTGTGCAGAAAATGTATACTAAGTTACATAGAACCAAGACTTACTCCCATGGAACATCACCAACAAGCATCCAGTCACCATCCTTATCTTCATACGTCAGCACGTATTCAGAGCCATTGAGAAGATCCTTTAAGCAGTTCTCTCTAAGATGCTCTTGCCCGGGAAGTCCATGAGACTCATATTGCCCTGGATCACAATTATGCAGGAAAATGAACCTTCAATAAGAGATTTAGCCTATGTTTGGCTCATTGTTTCTAGGTATTTATAAACGCCTTGGTCAAAAAACATTTTTAGACAAAGTACTTTTTTTTCCACACAATTCGTAGAATGCACAAATACTACCCACTTCTCTACCACTCATTTGCCCACTCAATTCAGCAGAATTTTACTAAATTATATTAGTTAACTGAGCAATTTTCACTCAATTCATAAACGATGGCAAAATATCACGCCGGGTAAAAGATTCAAAAGATGCTGAATACAAAATTCACGCTGTGACACGTGAAAGACATGAAGCTAGGTCACAACTATTAGCATGTTTGGCTAAGTATAAAATGTTCGCTTATAAGTAAGTCATAAGATAAATAATTCTTTTAGCAGTCAAAATAGAAAAGAGTAACTTACTCAGCATGTTTGGAAACAAAAAATTACTTAAAGGTAGCTTTTTAAGCTATAGCCAAACATGCTAGAACTCAAAAACCTGAAATCGTCAATTAACTTTAAGTTGGAGGAAAGTGTCATCATGGGTAGAACTCAAGAAACATGAAACAAAATTTCAGATGGATATATATAAGCACTACACAGTCTGATATAGACTAGAAATTTTGGTGTATCACCCTATCTAAAAACAGATCTCATGAAAATCACATATGCATGTATTTACAGCATACAAATACGCAAGCAGGCAGATATAAAGACGTGCTTGAGCAGCAAGAGAGGGAGAGTACCAATGGTAAAGCAACTAAACATTTTCCCAAGAGCAGAAGAAAGCTCTGCATAGCTGCAGTAGGTTTTAAGATCGATCTTCCTCAAATATGGAGCACCGTCCATGCTAACCTTCACGTAAAGGCAGCCTAATCCTGATTTTCCCTCAACATCATTGTTGTTTTTAGATAAATTGGTGGCTAGGGTGTTCTTCCGGAAAGATCGAATTGGTGGCCATCCCACCACTTGTGTCCTGTTAAGAAACATAAGATTATTATTTATTCAGTTAAAAAGAAATTATCAAGATAAACAGAAGAATAGAAAATGGCTTTGCTAATCGATGTGAAGAACGAATTAGGTTCTAGAAGTACCTGATTCTTCAAGTTAATAGTAAATAATTAAATACGATTCAAAGAAATAACAGGGGACGTGGATTATTTTGCTGTTTAATTACTGATGATAAAGAGTGAAGAAAATGAAATTCAAGTTCAAGATAATGCTATTTGGAGAACTGAAATTTGATAGCCAACAAGAAGAAAAGAAACATAAACAAATTGTGAAAGAACACACACACACACACACACACAAAAAAAGATAATAAGTACAAAGAGTTTAAGAGAAAGGCTAAACTAACTTTGAAGCAGGAGCAGTACTATTATTTTCATTCTTTTTCTCCTCAACAAGCTTTACAGGATTAGGGTTTCCAATTTCTTTCCCAGAAGGACCAGCTAAAGAACACTGCAAAGTATTAGTATTTTCAGAACCACTATTTCTCAAATCAACTTCAGATCCACCCTTCAGAGAAAACCCCCATTTTCCAGATCCATCAATAGCATCAGAAAAAACCCGTTTAGCACCTGAAACGAAGTTCTTCAAAGGGATTTGCGAAAACCCATTGTTGCCCTCATCTTTCAAATCTTTCCCAAAAAGAGAAACCGCAGTTCCAACCTTTTTTTCAAGAAAATCTGAACCAGGTAACCCCAGTCTCAGCTCAGTTTCTTTGAGGTTCAAAACACTGTTTTTCACGCTTTCTGTAGAAACAATAGAGGAAGAAGAAGGATTTTCCATTGAAGAAGGCTCTGTTAAACCTATATAATCATGTTCTTCAGGGAAAGACATCAAATTTAGCTGAAAACAGAAGGCACAAATGAACACTTAAAAGAGAAATCAAGAAAATTATTGAATGAGATACTTGAAAATACAGAGAGTGGGAATTTTTTTTTCTGCTTTGGTGTCCCTCCTGAAAGGGGCTGGTGCTGGTTTTTGTTGATGCAAAAAGGAAGCTTCTTCGGCCTCTCTGTAGCCCTTTTTTTTTTTTTTGTTTAATCAATGAATTTAAAGCAAAATAATTTTTGGAATACTTTAGGTTTACAATAAGCAACAACTATTCCATTTGCTTCCTTCAATACAGTATAATACAAGCATTTGTAGGTCGTCGGGGCACATCTCCAAGTGATAAAAGAAGAAGGTGGAAAAACTCCAACTTTGCTTGAGGCTAACGCGTCAAAAGTTCGAATCCTGAAATATGATTTGACCCTTGGGTAAGTGCAAGTGTACAAGTAGCCTTCTATTCTGTACCCTTGAAGGCATAACTTACGATTTAGCTCTTTCACCAAAGTCATGGTAGGGCAGGTGGGGACAGTCAAGAATGCGGTTCACCTTTAATATAAGCATTGGTAGAATATATTTTGCAATTTCAGCAGGATTATAGAAAATGTCTATACAAAAAAAACATTGATTTACAATAGGCCCTGAACTTTATTGTTAATAAATTTTAAATTAATTATAACCTTATTTGGTGGGAATTAAAATCAAAATTTTGGTAAATTTTTATAAAAGTTGATTAAATGTGTTATTGAAAATTTGTGAAATATGATATTAAAATTTATTGTTGACTTTACTTTAAATTAAAATTTAGATGTTAATTCCTACTGAACATGAGCTTATATATGTATTATCAATTCACGTCCAATTCATATATTCTCATTCATTTTTTTATTCATTGTATATCTGATATTTTTCTTATACGTTAATCTTATGATTATTTTGCCATTCAACTACTCAATATTTGGTATTATGAACTATAAACATTACAATAGATAGTCAAAGTATTAGCACAGTGTACTCCGATTTGTAATGAAATTTGAACTCAAAATTACTTTTTAGGATGATAGATATGACGATTTTCATATTCAGGCCATGTTTGAGCTAAATTATTATCTCATTAAAATGAAAAATATGACCGTTATTCACCACATCGATATTTAGGGCCGTTTGAGCCACATTTTTTCTTCATTATAATGAAAAATGTGACCATTATTCATCACATCAATATTAAAATTCAAACTTTCTATCTCTTGTGTAGGACCCATAACGGCTATATTTTTCATTCTCATTCTCATTCTCATTCTCATTCTCATTATAATGTGGCTCAAACGGGCTCTTAAATTCAAATTTTCTATCTATTGTGTGAGTTCCAACAACGACTATATTTTTCATTCTCATTCTATAATAATTTGGTTCAAACAGGATCTCAATATTATCTAATATTGTATAGTCCATTATTGGTAGACGGGCTTAACCAAAAAAATTACTTTTTGGTTTTAATTTTTTTAAGTTCAAGAAATATTAGAAAAATGAAATGAAAATATAAATGTACGTGTCCCAACACGAAAAGAAAAAAAGTAGCTTTAACAACTCAATCAGAATCATCGGCCAATGCCTTTAATCATTATCCTTAATTCTTATCCTCAATTACTTGTATTAAGGAAAATGTTAGGCTAACATGCGCGGTTTTTTAACGAGCGGCGCATGGTAGCGAATGGAATCAAAATGGAACCGCACAGAATCGTTTCGATGGTGATAGCATATGATAAAGGCGCGCGATTAACCGCATAAAGACAGCGATCAATCGACCCGATAAAAACACCAGTAAAAGCGTAAGAAACAAAAAAAGGTTCCGTAAATCTGCCAATTTTGAAAGCTAGCTGCTCCGAAGAATTTCTTGGATTTCACCAACAAAACAAAAATTTGCAAAATCAAGAGCACGGTTTGGTTTCCACTTTCCATCATAAGTTGTTTTCTTAGAAATTAAAATAGTATTTAAGTTCGGTTTGGTATTACCAAAAATTTTAATCGAATAAGTTAGGTGCTTAAAAGAGAATCGGGAAATTTCCAAATAGTGGCATACCTACTTTTGAACACGTCAAACATGTTCGAAGTGTGACAAAATTAGGTAGTAAAAACTTGTAACAGTAATGCTAATTAATGATTTAATGTATAAATGTGATAGTTTTTATTGCATCATGCATCAAATGATTAACTGTCACGTGTATGTCACGTATAACGATTACAATAGTAAGCAACTGTAAATAGCATTATTCAAATTGTAATAGCATAATTTGGTTCTGAGAACAATATGTCGAGTTCAACTACTCCAAATGAAAATTCTTGATACTCGAATGCTTGATTTATTGAGTTTTTGTTCTACTAGTATTTATAAGATGTATAAGTGACACGAGACTCAAGTTTTAAATCTATACATATTCTAGTAAAATGTTTTTTCATTAATATTTCAGCAATTACAATTGAAGATTTCTTCCACCTCTGACACCAGAAGCGATTCTTTTCTACCCAATATTTGACCATAACAATATAGAGATCTAGTGAATTGAAATAGCAACTCTACGCATTCACCATGGAGTAGCAATTTCAAACTTGAAAATGAGTATGGATGTACCTCACAACATCCACGGTGAGCAAAAGCTACACGTGACTATGTAATATTTATATTTTTGTATTATCTTTATATTGTATTTTACATATCGTGACGACTTCTTATTTTTTAGGTTAGGCGTGTTGGAACGGAAGTGTGTATATATATGTGTGTGTGTGTGTGTGTGTGTGAGAGAGAGGAAGAAAACAAAATGGAAAACGAAATTCGAGGCAAGTGAAAACACTTTATCCTTAAAACAATATTGTCCCGCAACGGTATTTAAGGACTACGGTACTTATATCTCTCAAGATACAACAGATACAAGATGTGGTAGAAGCACTTTAAACTACAAACAACAACGAAATATTCTCTCTACACGAAAACGGTTCTAGAATGACAAAAAGTATTTTGTAAGAGTTTTTGATGTAATGCTCAATGTAAATAATGTGAGATGCATAATAAACGTCTAAATAGTCCTTTATATAAAAGAGAAAAGGTTATTAGTGAGCTGTCGCTCTCCAAACTCAGCAACCTTTGCCAAATTTCACAACATTTGTTGTTGTTGGCTTCTCGTTTAAGTGACGTGACATCTTTTCGTCAGAACTTCTCTCGCTAGCTTGTCGCGAGACGTTGCTCTCATCACTCGAGCTCAAGCGATGGAAATAGTCATTTTCTAGTTCGTGCATCCTCTTTTCTATCTAATTTTGGACCACAATTTCTCATTCATCTAGAATTGATTTTGAGATTCCAAATATATCACGACGATCTATTCAACTAGTAGAACAAGTTAGTCTATTTATATTCATAATTTGACCATCGAATCAAGCCCGAGTATTTGATCGAAATTGACCCGAAAATCACTTTTCCACACTTAATTTCATTCTCTAAACCAAATTCCAACAAGATCTAACCATCTTATAATTCTATTTTCTTTCAATCAAAATAAATTGAACCACCCAACATGGTTGATTTATCAAAATTAAACAAATGTAAGCCAAACAAGTCCAACATTATAATTTCTTGTTTGATAAAGCTTTTGTTTATTAAAAAGTTAATCATACTTTGTTTTTAAATGTACATTTCACTAAATCTATAACTTTTATCCAAATTTCACTTTACCTTACATTGAACCCACAAAATTTGATAGTCTTAGCAACATCATATAGGCCTCATTCGGTAGAGATTAAAATTGAAAATATAACCGTTACTGAGTCTCACTTTTCTATTAAAAGTCAACATTAACGGCTGATTTTTCAATTTTAATATCTACCGTACGGGGCTAGGGCGAGCAAACGCTAAAGATCTTATATCTTGCTGCAAAAGCTGACTCAAAAGCTCAAACGTAGAACAATTCAACCAGACCGAGTTGAGAAAATTGTCTCCTGTACTATTTCTACAGTTTCCTCTTTTTTACATTTTCTTTACCAGGCTGTATCTACTGTAATTATACTGTAAATCCCAAAAGTAAACAAGCGTGCGGATTTAATCGAACGGCCTCTATGAGAAGACTGACTGAATGGCTGAGATTGGTGCACGTCATTATGTGCGGTAGTTAGGGGACATAACGGCGCCAGGCCGTTGAGTTGACGACAGTGAACTGCAACAATTGAGATATTGACCTAACTAACCCTACTTTTCTTTTTTAATTAACGTTCTTGACTGGTACTTACCTGAAACCGGCTGCTTATTAGAAAAATATATATATATATGAGCTAATAATTGATCTTTTACAATTAAGCAAGGATTAATTGAAAAAATAATTAGTGAAGGAGCAGGGTCATCTTATGCTCCCTACCATTATTGAATGAAAATAAGTTTTGAAATAATAAAATTTTGAATAATGTATAATTAAAAAAATCAGTTTAAATTTATAATATTTTATTGTGAAAATATGTAGTTAAAAATAAATTTGAAATAATGATAGACAAATGAAAGATAAATAAGAACTCGTAACCAAGTTCAAATTGAGAATTCTAAGACTTGAGTATTGTTTAATGTGTGGGCTTCAATTGAGATTTGAAAATAACTGGGCGGGGTCTGCTCTCAAACATCATCATGGTTTAGACATGATCATTACGGTTTAGACATGATCATCACGTCCCTTCGAACAGTGACGTCTTACGTCCATCTTCTTTTAATGAGAAAGATTTGAGACTTTATCGACATCTTAATCTTCTCCATCATGTTAGCATGTTTACTAACATAATCGTGAAATCTATAATCATCGTAATTAATTGGTGAACACTCCTTCTATTTGATCTTCGACCTGTGTTAAATGAAATTCGAAATGATAAAAAGCAATAGCCCTATGGTTATTTACCTTGTTCCATGACATCAAAAGTTTTATAATACAAATCATTCTTAGCTTTAGTATTAAAAAATGTTTATTTATGAATTAAAAGAAAAAAAAATAAAATCCACGATAATCTTTATTAGTGGATCTCACTGTGCTCAAATTTCACTTTTACAAAAGTTGGCTTTGAACTTGACTCTGACCTTTTCAACCCTAAGTTGGGTTTGGAATGAACTTTGTTCCATATACAATGTATGGTGGACAAAATTCACTTTGAAGATAAACATGTAACATAACTTCCTATTCAATTTTATAGAACACGTTTCTAATTGGAATAACATTTTATTTATTTATTTATTTATTAAGGGTTTCAAGTATTTTTCAACAAAATGTATAAGAAAATTTAATTCTATATATTCTTTCCTTCATTATTTAAAAGGATAATTAAAATTTAGATAATAATTTTCGAGGACTTGAGCAGATTGTTTTAGCTTAATTTTTCGACAAGTTCAGGTGTGTTCGAGGCATGGCGTTGGGTGGAAGTTGTAGAGGGTGATGAGAGCTTTCAAGTGGTATGTATGTTTGACGGTTTGGGAAGTGGCTAGCCGGATTTGAAGGTGAAGATGGCCGAGGAGGATGTCAATGGTTTTTCTTTTTCTTTTCTTTTTTTAAATTTTTTTATTCAATTTTTTTAATAGATATTTATCATTTTGCTCACTTTTAATTGATTAAAAATATGATCAAAATTAATTTTTTTGGTCAACTAACGGAAAAATGGATGGAAATCATCTAAAAGGGTCTCACCATGGGTGACGACTGTAACAAATCAAAAATTTGAGAAAAACCTGCTAATATTTCAAAAGTTTGGGATTTCTGTTACAATTATCCCTAAAAATAATGACAATCTAAAATCTGGATACTCAACTTACAAAACCAACAAGACGATTGTCGAAATTAATGCAACAAATCTCATCTCAGCAGGTGAATAATATTTACACATTTTTAATAGCTTTAGAGCCAGGGACAATTTTTTTTTTTCGCTCTTTTGTACTGTAATAATATTTTTACTCAATGAAATTTTAAATTGACTTGGGGCAATTTTAAATTTTAAATTTTATTGCTATCAAAAGATCAACTTAAAATTTCGTGTAGAATCTAAAACCTAGCCATATTTTCCACATTCTCATTATTTTACATCTCTATCTATTATTCCATGGTTGAAATAGGATAAGATTGTGACACTTAATGGAAGTCCTATTCTCTGCTGCCCACCATTGCTACAGTGTCATCAACTTGCCAACTACTTTGCTAAACTAGTACAAAATGATATTGGTTTGCCTTTTTATTAATAGGGTTTTATAGTCTGTCCGTGACCTTTGATTCAAGTTAAAATTTTATTCCAAAATTCTATATGTTGTGGAACACCATAACAATAAGATGTGGTCCATCTTGATTCTGATCAATAGGCTCCCACCGTTGGATGGAGCACTGAAGTTGATGTGCACTCGTTGTAAGTTCTATTTTCATAGTAGTCATCATGGATAGGGAAAAGAAAACTTCGGTCCACTTCGTAAGTTTTACGCGTGTAGGATGAGATGTGATAAAAATTTACGAAAGTAGTATAATCATACAACACGTCGTCTATTTTGCCATGTGAAACATTTCCAATTTTTTATTAGTAAAAGTTGAGACGATATATTTTTCAAAATCATGAAGATGTGCTGGGTGTATTTAGAAAAGTTCGTGAGTCATGTTAACATAATCTCTATATCTATTTATCATCAATATACACGTTCTTACAAGTTTTTCCATTTTGTTATTTGAGTACCGAAATTTTTTCTAATATTCGAATTCGCAAATTCTGTCCATAAACGAAATTTATTGGAATATTTTAAAAATAATATAAATTGTCACTCTTTGTTACCTGCAAACTTTCTCATCGATTATATTATACATTTTAATTATAATTACTTATTAATATTTAAGTTTTTGTCGATAGATTAAATTATCAAAATAAGTTTTTTCAATAATCAATAACAAAAAAATTGACCTGGATTCTGTTACTAAAACTAATTAAAATTAAATTTCCGAAAATTTGAGACCTAAATGGCCGCCTCAGTCGACTAGAAGTCGACCAACATACTTACAACAAATTTATCAAAAATGAAAAAAATGTAGATTAAAAACTTGACGAGGACCATGGAGGGGAGCTAATTGCAATCATAGTCTCATTTTTTTTCTTAAATTCAAATGAGTCCCAAATAAATTATTAAAAGTGTAATTAGTACATAATAGTGATGGCAACGGGGCGGGGCACCCCCGCCCCGCCTTTGACCGGGCGGGGCGGGGCAGGGCGGGTTCTTGCCCCACTTAATGCCCTATTTAGATTTTTTTTTTTTTTAAAAAAAACCAAAATTTTTCAATTAAATACAAATTCAAAATTTTATAATCCAAAACAAACAATACTTAAAATAACTACATTAATATCCAAACCAATGAAAACAAAAAATGTTCAAATTTTTTTTTTTTTACTAGGCGGGACGGGGCATCCCTACCCCTCCCCGCAACCCGAGGTGGGGTGGGGTATTTTGCCANAAAATAACTACATTAATATCCAAACCAATGAAAACAAAAAATGTTCAAATTTTTTTTTTTTTACTAGGCGGGACGGGGCATCCCTACCCCTCCCCGCAACCCGAGGTGGGGTGGGGTATTTTGCCATCTCTAGTACATAACGTCCATACATTTCATTATTATTGCAAAAACAATCTATATCTTTTATTCTTTTGACATTTTCATCTTTGATTACACATTCAATTGTGCAAACCATCATTTCTATCCATTTTCATCCAATTTTTCAATAAAAAACTGTGAAATGACGAATATACCCCCATATTTAAATAAAAAGCTAAAGAATTAATAGTAATAAAAGGTTGGGACGTTACGTGCTAATTACCCTATCTTTAAATTACAAAACATTTTCCCTTAAAAACTAGATTTACGTCATTGGACAAATATTTTTTGTTTTTCCTTATTAAGAGGTTTTATCCTCGGATCATTACCCCAAAATTTTTCGGTCTTTCCCTTTTTTTCTTTTGAGTAAATTTAATGAATGCTCACCGAACTTTAATCTATATTACCACTTGCTCATTGAATAACAAAATATAACATGTTACCCACCCATCTTTCCAATATTTTACCCACCCATCACTTGTCTTATCTCCGTTATCCTCAACTGACATAATGTGCCACGTAGCGGACGAAAATCCGACATGGCACATAACAAAAGTGAAATTAGGCCAAATTGGCCAAAAGTGCAAAAAGGTCCTCATGTCTTGATAACACGCTTTTCAATCAACACTAGTGAAGGAAACGTGCATTGCACGTCCATTGATCAGTGTTAGAAATAAGTGTGCATAAATTTTAGAAAAATTCATTTGTAAATGATAGTATTGAAAGAAAAGGCCAATCTGTAACAAGAAGCACAAAAAAAAAAAAAAAATGTACATCTCAATTTCTTATAAAACCTCAAAGACAAATTGCAAGTTAAACATTTTATTAGTAGTTAGCAAGTAGCAAGTATTGATTCGCTGTTTCACTATTTTCAATACTTTATCCTTTTAACATAACCATGGATGTAATTTCGTTACTCACCCACCTTTTGAAGCACAAGTAGATGTAAGTATTCACTAAACTCATATAGGAAAAAAATACACCGTACTTCATTAAAGATAAAGATTCGTATAATTCGATAAGAATTGTTTCACTTAAAAGGACCCCATAGGGGCAGTTATCCTACTGGATTGAATGTCTGTATGTATAATGCACATTCAAGTTTGTTATTCACTCTTTTGCAAAATTAATGTACCATAAAGTTTAATGATCATATTTATGTGAAAGGAAAATAGAAAGTCTCGGGTCCATGTAAAATACCAGGAAGAGTTTCACTCTTTGTTGGGAAAGAAATGTCCAGAGAAATGAAGAGAAGAAAGGGGAAGACGGATGCGTGGAGAAAGGAGGAAATCATGAGAGTTGACGTGAAAAAATGGAGAAAGAGGACAGTTGCTTTTAAAAAAATAGAATTAAGACGACTGAAAATTGTGACACGTGGTGGCCAATGTTTTGCCTCTTTAATATGTAGTGATTCTTTTTTTTTTTCAGCTGCAAGTTTTCGCAACAATAATTTTGTAATGGGCGGATCTAAGAATTTTTTGCGCACGTGCTAAAATTTAAAAATCGATATAATAAATTCATATTTAAATTAAACCATAAATTTTGCATTATAGAGCAATAACTCTTGAATCCAAAACACACCTAAACAATACATAGTATAATTAGGCTCAACATAGTCCAACAAAACATACACACGCTTACACTGATACACGCTTTTACATATGTTAAACCTTTGAGAACAGCACCACAGCCACCGCACTCGTAAAGAGAGTAATCTGGACGGGGAGGAGCTTTTCACAATTGGGACAACGCACAAGTGAGAAGCCTTACTTTTGCAGCTTCTGCCATTTAAGTATTTTACTGTTCCAAATACTTCACAAAACTGAACCTTGATTCTTTAAATATTATTTATTTTTGTTATATTTTTTGCAGTCCACCGAGAATTGATCTGCTAAACAGGAAACTTGAATAAGCAAGAACCCAAAAATCAACTCAGTCTTGAAGCCCACAAAACCCCGCAAACTAATCACAAATTAATAAAAGATAAAACTCAACAGATCAGAAGAAGGAGATTACATAACAGATCAGAATAATTACCAGATGATAAATGGAATGAGGTGCTAGGGTTTTCGAGATGAAAACCGGGGGGAATGGACTCTTCATTCTTCAATTTTTTTAATGGACACGGGCTGGGTCGGCTGGCCTTAGTGGGCTAAAAAAAAAAAAAAACTGTTTGCATTGGATCTGGGCTTCGGGCGAGCACGGGCTGTATCAACTTGTGGTCCCCTCCGATTCGAGACTGATAATCAGCAATACCAGAATAAACTCTTTATCAGATTATTCACTCAGGTTGTTTTACGGGGAATGAGTTCAAATGGCCAACTCTCAACAACCTTTTGTTTAAAAGGCCTTTGACCAAAAATGAATAAAAAAAAAGTAGTTT
>CAIGRO010074918.1:0-11089 GCA_903798355.1 Fraxinus baroniana
AAAAATCTTGGAAAGATAAAAAAGGGAGTGAAACAATTATAGAGAGGGGGTTGTGTTCGAAGGTTCGTTCACTCAAATAGTTTTAGTGGCGGTTAGTGTTTTTCAATCGATCCGAATTTGAAACCCCAAACTGCGCCACACCATAATTCTCACTATTTTTTTTTCTTAAAACATACTTTGTTTCTCTCTTTCTAAACCCTAATTTTTATTCCAAGTTTCTTTGAATTAATTCAATTTGGCCTTTTCGTACCGTGAAATCCACGAACTTCCCCGGATAAGCTTCTCTCATGGGCACTCAAGACAAGTCACCAAACGCTAACAATTCCATGCAGGTGAGTAAAAATTTGAAGAATTGGTAAAGGCCTCTATATTTTAGACCTACAATTGAACCTATGTCGGTTAATTATTTCGATTTGAGATTCAGCTCTTTTTCTGTTGCCGAAGCTTTATTTATATTAATTCTAGAAATTTATGGTAGAGACGAATTCTTTCAGGATTTAATTTGTTTACTTGATGTTGTGATTTGATTTTACATCGAATTTTCATTGTAAGTGAATCAATTTGAGTTTCATAAGTTTTCTTCACTTGTATTCAAGTGTTTGAGATTTGAGCTTGTTAAAGCCCGTCTCCTGCNAATTCTTTCAGGATTTAATTTGTTTACTTGATGTTGTGATTTGATTTTACATCGAATTTTCATTGTAAGTGAATCAATTTGAGTTTCATAAGTTTTCTTCACTTGTATTCAAGTGTTTGAGATTTGAGCTTGTTAAAGCCCGTCTCCTGCATGCAAGTGGTGAAAAGATAGGTGAAATTGAGTTTCTTTCCTTAACCGTGAGATAATTGAAAGAGGTTTTTTCGCTGATGGAATTTATATTTATATCATATATTTACTCCAATTGTTCTGCGAGTCTCCTATCCTACTTTTGATTCCATATAAAGCTCTAGCTAATAATTTGGGTTGAGTTCAATGTGTACCTGCGTGCAGATCAAGTTGTCCAATTCAAGCAGAAAATAATATGTAATTACATAATATTGAAAGTGAATTTTGTTTTGTTTTGTCAAGTTTATCCACCTTATTGGTTGAGTTCAACGTGTCCTCTGCGCCGATATTTACAGTGTTGGCCACTTCAGTCAGAAAACATTTCGTAATTACATGATAATAAAAGTAGAATGTTGTTTTATTATGTTTATATACTTACGGGTTGAATTCAACATGTACCTGTGTGCCGATATTTGCACAGTGATGGCCACTTTAGTTGAAAAAATTTCGTAATTACATAGCACTGAAGTAGAATTTTGTTTAATTACGATATCTAACGTATTGGGTGATTTCAACTTGTACCTGTGCGCCAATATTTGCACAGTACATATGTTTTTCTACCTTATTGGTCAAGTTCAAAGTGTACCTGTCTGCCGATATCTGCACAGTGTTGGCCACTTCAACCAGAAAATATTTCATAATTACGTTAAATTTAAAGTAGAACTTGTTATGATTATCTCCCAGATTTGGGTAGGCTAATTTCACTCTTCCCCAAGGATTTTTTTGTGAATGTTCAATCCCATTCCACAAGTTCGACACAATTAGAAGCCGAAGGAAATTGTCTTTGCTTGCAGAGGAATCTAAAAACTTTCTCCACACGTTACCTTACGGTTACTTAATATTGCACATTCTAGCATGTTCACACATTCTAGAATTCTCGTTTAGGTTACATTCATTTTATAAGTATTTTGTTATTTAACAACTCAAGACTCGGTGCTATAAAACATAGTAAGTCTAATCACTATCTCCTTTTAACCTTACGAGGATCTTTTGTCCTAGAGAATTGGGGTAGCACCTCCATTTCATCCATTTTGCTCTAATCCTATGCAATACATCCTCTTCAATTTCTCCTTTTTTGTTAATACGAACCTGAATATTACCTTTGAGGGATGACAAGATACTCTATATTGACTTCTTTATTATCCTTGTTCTTAAAATTAATCAAATAGCGTTTCATGTACCTTGGCTTGGTTCTACTCAACTAAACATTTAGATTCTGAAGTACTACTCTTGACTTATACTGTACATCATAGGCCATTATCTTGAATATGTTATATTTACCCTAGTCCATGAAGAAGGCAAAAAGTTAAGGACTTGAGGCCAAAACTTGGTACAAGCCTATACTGATAGAGAAATTTCTACTATTACTGCCACTACATCTTGACACTTCTAACTGTTCCATCCTACATATCTTTAATTGTATTGATATATCTAACTATAGTGGACTTCCATAAGCCCTATCTTGGGCATCATCTTCTTATAAAAAATAGAATAATATGTTAAACTCAAGCCAGTTTCATGGACTGTAGGTTTGGCTCTCGATATACAACGCCTCAAGGCCGCCTTCCTACAGCGCCTCAACGCATGTTGAAAACCCCTACAATGTGCGCTCCTCGAAAGCTCCTTGAAAGGCACCTAGGCAATCACGAAACACCGCCCTTTTTCATCTTTCTTGCCCACAGCTTCCTTTGTCATGTTTTGCCAGCTTGCCGACACGATTCGTGGCCCAAAATATTTTTTCCGTAAGAACACACAACAATATCTCATAACAACACCGTATGCTCGAGCAGTCCCGCTTTGATACCAACTTTCATGGATCGCAGGTTTGGCTCCGGAGGTGCAACGCTTCAAGGCCGCCTTCCCCTCATTCTTAGGCCGACAAACCCGAACAACTAGTATACATGCAAGCTATAAGTAGGATGTTAGGGAGAATACCTGCATATGATCATATCATTAGTGCACTATTTGGTAAAATAGGTCTCGCGCCTAGCTGTTAACGTCCTTGACGTGCCGAATGGGGAGATAAGCATTTTCACTGTGTGACATTCTCCCCCATTTGAATTCGCTTACGTCCTTGTAGTAGGTGGTGAATTTCCCATCAACACACATTCGTCTCATTGCAAGAATAACAACGACATCACTCTTTATGGACAGACCTTCAAAAACCTGCAGTAACTTGTACTTACTGCCTTCGACACCAACCTTCACCCTTTGCTTCTTTGAGCATTGGTTTCTCGAGTGGACGGTCTCTAAAACCGCAACGCCTCAACGCATGTCGAACAAAACACACAATTTTCATCGTTGTGCCCTGCTATGTACGCTCCTCGAAAACTCCTCGAAAGGCACCTAGGCAATTGTGCAACGTTGCCATTTTTCTTTCTTCTTGCCCATAGCTTCCTTCGTCGTGTTCCGCTAGCTTGCTTACACGATCCGTGACCCAAAATCTTTTTTTCGCAAGAACACACGACAGTGTCCCATAACAACACCTCATGCTCGAACGGACCCGCTCTGATACCAACTTTCACGAACCGCAGGTTTGGCTCCCGAGGTACAATGCCTCAAGGCCGCCTTTCCCTTTTTCTTAGGCCAGCAAGTTCAAACGACTGGCATACATGCACGCTATAAGTAAGATATTAGGGAGAATACCTGTATATAATCATATCATTAGTGCATTATTTTGTAAAATAGGCCTCGCTCCTAGATGTTAGCGTCCTTGCCGTGCCGAATGGGGAGATAAGCATTTTCATTGCGTGACACATAGGTAGGAATTTACCTGTTAGGATACAACAAATTAAGATGCACACCATTCCTTTAGGTCCTTTCCTTGTTATAGAAGTACTGTTAGATGGCTATGTCTATTTAATTTTAAAATTTAAAACGAAATAGTAAATATATAATAGATGAACTTCTGAGTCAACAACATTTGCTGGTAGATATATGCAGAAGCCGCCTTTCCCTTTTTCTTAGGCCAGCAAGTTCAAACGACTGGCATACATGCACGCTATAAGTAAGATGTTAGGGAGAATACCTGCATATAATCATATCATTAGTGCACTGTTTTGTAAAATAGGCCTCGCTCCTAGATGTTAGCGTCCTTGCCGTGTCGAATAGGGAGATAAGCATTCTCATTGCGTGACACAGAGGTAGGAATTTACCTGTTAGGATACAACAAATTAAGATGCACACCATTCCTTCAGGTCCTTTCCTTGTTATGAAGTACTGTTAGATGGCTATGTCTATTTAATTTTAAAATTTAAAACGAAATAGTAAATATATAACAGATGAACTTCTGAGTCAACAACATTTGCTGGTAGATATATGCAGAACATTTTCATCCATTTTACATTATTATCACGATTTGATTTTTTGGATCTCAGAATTCTCACTTCTTTTTGTATTAATTTCAGCGTGTCAAGGTATACCGCCTGAATGAGAATGGGAGATGGGATGACCAAGGAACTGGTCATGTTACTGTTGATTATCTGGAGGTTTGACTGCTTTTTGGATTCATCTCTCACTAAACATATTTATGTTGTCATTGTTGTTTAGTAAATACTGATCTCTTCTGATACGATAGTTGAAAATCATTTCATATTTATCATCTGCCCTTGAAATACTGTGACTTGTGGGACAGAGATCAGAAGATCTGGGATTGTTTGTTATTGACGAGGAAGACAATGAAACGTTATTATTGCACCGGATCAGCTCACAAGATATTTATCGTAAGCAAGAAGGTATGTTATGTCATACATTGT
This sequence comes from Fraxinus baroniana, assembly GCA_903798355.1. NCBI lineage: Eukaryota > Viridiplantae > Streptophyta > Magnoliopsida > Lamiales > Oleaceae > Fraxinus > Fraxinus baroniana. The sequence goes on from CAIGRO010074918.1 coordinate 4,576, forward strand.
TTTCTCCTTTCGAAATTTCCTTTTAACTGTCACTTTCTTACCTTTTCCTAGCTCACTATTTATATGACTTTGTATCTTCAGATACAATTATATCGTGGAGAGATCCGGAGTTCTCAACCGAATTGGCCCTTAGCTTCCAGGAGATGACTGGTTGCTCTTACATATGGCTAGTATCACAGATATAGCTCATTTCTTTATGCAATTGAAACTTTCTTTCTTTTCCTGTGTTAGATCATAACACTTTGCACGTGCACTTTTGTCACATGCAGGGACCATATATGTAGCGTGCAAAGGAATATACAATTTAGCTCTCTCAGTAGTAAGTGTTTGCAGTATTTCTCTATTTGTTTTAGAAGAAATTGTGGTAGTACCTCTTCATTGATATCTTTGTTTGTAAATCACTTCCTGTGGTTAAGAATTATATGGTTTTGGGTACTTCTGAAATGTACTACTTAACTTAATATCCTAGATTAAGAAATTGAATGGCGTAATGATAACTGGATACATGTTTTAAATGGTAAAGATATGCTGTTATTGTTAGTTGTACATGTTTAGGAGTGAAGCAACTATCTTTATTTTTTTTGTGTCATGCCTTCTTTATAAGTTTTCTTTTGGTTAAGGATGGATGAAAGCTTTGATCAGCTCTAAAAATTTCTCTAAAATCGACAATAGATGTTGTTAGTTTTCCTCTACATGATTATACTTTAAAAACATACATGCATATAAATGATTAATCATGCAAATCACTTATCGGTCACTTCTAATATCTCAATTCACTTGCCCTGTATGTTGATGTTCTGCTGAATCATGACGTTATGAATAATCGTATTTTTGGATTGTGCTCATATGCACAGACATCATGTCATGGGCAAATCACACCCATTTTGTCATGAGCACAATTTGCTGATTCTTCCTTAGCATAGAAGTCGTGTTGTAATTTGATGCACCATATATAGCAGTGGTCTTTGTATCTACATTGTATTAGTAAGATGCTTGTTATTGAGCTAAAAATTATTAATAGCATAACTTTTGACCCAATCTATTGGTTCTCTGGGTATTAGAGGAGCTCAAGATTGGTGAGAGCTAATTGTTATGTGCCAAATATCTTGTGTACAGTAAGCCCAAAAGCATGCATGTCCTTCTGAATGTGGACTAGTTTCTGCATTTTACCTATTCGGAATGGTTTAGTTTGTGTATAATCTGGAATTTAACTGTAATGTTTGACCTTGCATTATGTATACTCTCAGATGAGACATACCATAATGTCAATAATGAGTTGAGGGAGTTGCCTCCAGTTGAGTTATCTACTCTCCCTTTGATACTTAAGGTGCCCATCTCTTCTTCTCCCTTTCTGTTGTTTCCATCCCTGTCAACTGCACACTCACTGAACAGTCTCATGTTGTGATTTTAATGTTGCGTTCCCTACTTTTTTTTGTTGCACGAAACTGTTGTACTTTGATTCATTATGCGTGTTCCCAGAACATTTTGCCGATCGATTTCGCGACAATCTCTGCTAGTTTTTTTTCCACTTTTTTTGCTCCCTTTTCCAAATCTTCAACAAAATATTAATTTGATAACCTCCCGCATATCTTTTTCTTTCTTTTTTATGTTTTTCCATTGTATTATTATTATTTGTAGCTGTGTCACTTCATTGCATCTTATTACAATCTTTGTGATTTTCAGTATTCTTCTCATTGATTAAGCTCTATTGAGCTGAGCTTTTGATACTTTCATTCTTTACCTGTATAAAGATTATTCACCTATTTACCTTTTGCAGACTGTAGTTGAGAGTGGCATTGCAGATCAATTGCGCGTTAATGAACTTATACTACATGACGTAAGCATTCTAGATTCATGACTTCTATACTTGCGGACAGTGGTTTATTGAGGGATATTCCTCACTTTAGTGTATCACCATGGTATCAATACATGAGTGTATTTCATTAACATCTCCATTTTTTTGTTAGTAAACAATTTTGGAGCAACTATGCATGCTATTATGATTCGAAGTAAACATTTTAGGATAGTATTGTATCTGCCTTGGATGACAGAACATCAGCCTGTAATGTAGAGTTCCTTGCATCAGGAAATTCATTTAGGTTGGAGTTGTGAGATAAATTGTATTCTGCATTTTAGCCGAGGAACTAAGCTAGTGGCTTAAATGAATCCACGGGGCTTTGATATCTAACTTTTTTTAAATATTTAGTTCTTGGTTCCCTTGTATTCTTTTCCCTTTCAATGAGGTCACAATCATTCTGTTTTCCAAGCACTGTTATTTTTTCTCATATACTTGTATCTTTCTAATATAATCATCTATTAATAGAAGCTTATTGGTAATGCAGCTAGATTTTTTCCGAAAGCTGGTGGACTTGTTTAGAATTTGTGATGATTTGGAAAATATTGATGGTCTTCACATGATTTTCAAATTAGTTAGAGGAATCAGTAAGTAGGCTTGTCATTCTGTAAGATTATGTTTTACATGTTTAAGTGACTCCATCGATCTAATTATCTTCATGTGTGTTTTCTTTGCAGTTTTACTAAATAGCCTCCAGATTTTTGAGAAAATATTTGGGGATGAATTGATCATGGATATAATTGGATGTCTTGAATGTAAGCACTTTTCCTTTTCTTTCTCATTATGTACCCTTGCCTAGCATACTGTGCTTCGACTCCTTTTCTCCCTTTCATGTCTTGTGCTACTCTTGATTTCGTGTTAAGACATAGACACTCATCAGATATTTTACCATAGTTATTTTTCCTTTTTTATTAGAAATATTATATATTGTTAACTCAAAGTTATTATTAACTAACAATAGGTACTCATATTTAAAAATTTCAACAAAAAAATTAATAACTATTATAAAATTAAATTTATATTATATAAATAAAGAATTTAAAATAATTTAATCAACATGTTGACTGCGTTCCCTATCAATACTTTTTTGAATAATCACGTGTCGACTTGTCCATGTCGGTGCGCATCACTAACAGGTCACTAGATCTAGGAATATTTGAGCAACTTGGAGAACTTCTTTGGTTGTCTTTGAATATATTTCTCTGTAGTGTGATATTTTTGTTTTTATTTTAACTCGCATTGGCAGATGGGATACTTGCTTCTCTATAACTTAGAATATCCTATCTATCCTTGCATCACTAGCAGGTCACTAGATCTAGGAATATTTGAGCAACTTGGAGAACTTCTTTGGCTGTCTTTGAATATATTTCTGTAATGTGATGTTTTTGTTTTTATGTTGGAACCAGTATTTTGGGTTGTAATCTCATTCCCCTTTCTCATGGAGCAGCGAAATACAAATGTTTCTGTCTTAAAGTCTTTGTTATTTGCTTCAACAACTAACATGGTTTCTACAAGCTTTAACTGATTATGGTACCTAATTTGGTTTTTGTTCGTTATCATGATCATCTGTTATCATCCTATATCAGCATTTGCATTCGTCTTTTTTCATAGAAAGGCAAGGCTAGATTGTCATGTTTGATTTTTCATGTATCTTACAACTTATAAGTGTCTGAAGCACAGCCCAGGGCCAGTTGTCAGTATCAGACACATTTCCAACACCTACATGCTGTAATTTTTTTGGGGAATATCTGATTCACTCTGACATTCAGGGCATATCAGGACAAATTTTAGGAATCAATTTGAAATTCTAAGTTTCTTTAGGGCAATTATTAGATTTAGAAGTTTTTCATCTCAAAAGAAAAAATAAAAGGAAAAGAAGATCTGTCTACTCCAAAATGCATATTTGTTCTTAACTCCTCAGCCTAAGAGTGGGATCAAATCTTGGGCAACCCACTGTCGCGTCGAAGTTTTATGTATAAAAATTAGGGTCTTGACTCTTGATCGCTGGGGAAAGTTAAGAAATCCCATGGGTCAGCAATAGGTTAATGTGATGCTGACAGATAAAGCTTCCGTTTTTCTGATTTTTTAAGGTAAGTTACTGATAGGACTCTGATTCAAGAAAGAAGAACAGAACTTAAAATGGAGCTTTTGATTGAAACTTCAAGGAAATACAGATAAGAAAATAGCTACGAGACTCTCTCTACTCAATTTTTGCCTGCCTAATTCCCTCTCTTCTACACTTATTTATAAGGCTACTACTAACAGAATTCAGTATTTTTCTACAGACTCCCAACTGCTTCCCTAACTACTGTCAGCATGTCCAGCCTGCTTTCGAGCCCTTCTAGAATAAGTTTATATGACAGGAGGTCTATCGGTTACCCTATTAAAATAAAAAAAACTCAGCCTCTTTATTTAAGCTTCCTCTCAGATCATGAGCAAAGGCAACTATGCCTTCAGTTTTCACATTGTTGTCTGGCACTGATCTGATGGAACTCACTAATAGTTGCCCCTGCGAAGTTCACATCTCTGTTAGCCCACTCATAGTAAGCGCCGTATCGAAATAGAAGTTACATCATTCTAAAGAAAGGGCTAAGGTGGGGCAGGTTAAGTTGGGGGCCTTAGGGCATCAGTAACTTCAATTTGCACTAAATGGTTGCAGTTGAACTAGGTGATTTCTGGGTACTTCAATTTCTATCTATTTGATGTTGGGCTATCATCTTCCCTTAATGATGCCAAGTGTCAACTGATGTCGTTTGTTAAGTTTTCAGATTTATTATTTCTAATTCAGACACAAGTCTTCTATTTTTCTTGGGCATATATTAGAATATCATATTTTATCGTTTTTGGAAATGGCGTGTTGATGTGTTGGAGTCATGTTTATTGTGTCACATGTTGGTCTGTACTTTTCAGGAGAGACCTTGTGTGATTTTGAGTGCAGAAATTATGAAGTGGCGACCTTATCTGAAATTGTATATATCATTTTCTTGAATGGAATTCATTTGTTTTAATCATAAATCTGGTAAACGTCTATTGTCAAAGGGAGCTTTTTCTTTTAATGGGCATTAATGCTTCTGGTTTCATTCCCATAAATGTTGATTATATTGATATTCACTTGTAGATTTATGTTCCATCTTAATTTGATACCTATTTGGATTTAAATGGAGTATTATTACTTGAGTTGTTCATTGTATTGGATATGTCAGCTTGGTCCTTCTCTCTGAAAATGGTGAATTCCTTTACATTTTATTTGCAGTTGATCCCGATGTACCTCATGTTCATCATCGCAGTTTTTTAAATGAGCATGTAATGTTCAAGGAGGTACATTCTTCTGAACACTCCCTCCCCTCTCGGAAAAGAAAAAAAATTTTGCTTGTGGAAATGTTGGTATTGAAAGATGGGCCGAATGAGTTGCTTGATGTGCAGGCCATATTTTTCCCCATTCCTAATTCTATGTGGTATATTTCAGGCCATACCTATTAAAGACCCTTTAGTCCTTTCCAAGATACATCAAACTTACAGAATTGGTTATCTGAAGGTAATGCTATTGATGCTTTAAAGTGGATCTTGTTGTTCACGACTTGTATTATAAATGAAACTTATGTTTTATATTGCCTCTGGCAGGATGTCATTTTGCCCAGGGCATTGGACGAGGCCACCATTGCAAGTCTTAATTCCATAATTCATTCAAATAATGCAACTGTATGATCCCGTCCAAGTTGCTTCAACCCTTAAACATCTATTTTTATCCCCATTCTGATTCTGTTGTTTGCTGTAGGTTGTTTCGTTGTTGAAAGATGACAGCACCTTCATTCAGGAATTGTTTTCAACATTGAAGTCTCCTACCACTTCTGCAGAATCAAAAAAAACTTTGGTAAACATTGATCCTGGAATACCTCTACTCATTTCTTCAAAGTTCATCTATGTTTGGTGGTGGCAAGTCGGTATGGTTGCTAAAATCTTGGGGATTTAAATTATGAGTCACATATCATCTCTGCACAATTTCATGACTTTAATCGGATCTTGAATTTGTTAGTTATGTGAGATTTCTAGGATAAGTTACACAACATTGATCATCAAACAATGACATCCGTTGGCTTAGTAACAAAGTTTTGCAACTTTAATTTACCTTGACATTTAAACTGTCAGGCTGCCGGTGTTCCATTTGTGCTGCCAGTGTTCCATTTGTTCCCTAAAATTACTGCAGACTAGCTTTGTTTAATATTTCTTAAATTAATAATCATAAATAACCAATTAAATTTTTAAGAACTAACTTTGTTCCACCCACACAAAATTAATGGTTTAAACGTTTAGTAACTAGTACCTTTAAATTGTTTGTATATAATATTGGTTTTGTTTTTTCTCAACACCAAATTATTTCCAGCCTAAATTAATGTTTCTAATTGTTGTGGTGTTTATTCAATGGGAAGACAAACAATAATCAGAAGGTGATTGCTGAAACAAGTGGATCTTAACATGCATGATGAATGTTATATATTTGACAGGAAATTTAACTCTCTCCAGCGACGACTCTCCCGGATGGAGAGTCATCCCGTAACATCCAAACCCATCCCTTCCATAACCATCGACCCACTAAACACCGGCCTCACGCCACAAATAAACAGCCACGACGGTCCCGACAGCCACCTGCAGGCGGCGGCC
>CAIGRO010074930.1:0-11086 GCA_903798355.1 Fraxinus baroniana
AGTGAGGATGAATAGCATTGCTCAAAAAATAATGTGGGACAAACATGAGCTAAAAAACCAAAACAAAAATAAGAGCGATAAAGTTACAGAATTTATTACTAGAATAAGCTTGTGGACCGTTTAGATTAGGTAAGGTAGCTCCCAATCATATGAATTTCTATAGCCAACTCCTACGGTTAATTTGTCATCTTCTCCTCCACGTTAAATCTATTTACTTCTTGTTATCCTAATTTTATTTTTTAAATAAAAATTCACGCTTTCATCTCGAACTAGAAAAAATAAAGGAAATACAATCAACTTAAAATTGTAGCTAGGAAGCTAGAAAATGTTATTTCCCTTTCGAGAAACAAGATGAAAAGAACCAACACCTACTTTTCTAAACAGAAATTATCCCTGCTTACAGTGGAAAGAAGTTATAATGCCCACATTTCAAAAAAATACGACTTGATTGCTGACATAGCGTTGCCAAGTCAACGGTGGGCAGTTATTATTCTGACCACTGCGAGCAGGAGATCGATCATCTCTACTTTTCTCATTAAGAATTAAAGCATTTGGGGGGCTAAGCTAGATTTATACTCTAACATTTAAGCTTAAGCCTATGCATCCTCCGGACTAAATTACCTTGCATTTTACTCGTGCTCGCAGCACCTAATGTGATAGGGATCAATAACACAAATCAAACTAAACCTCGTCTCTATCAACATCTATTCACAAACAAATCTGCAGTAGACATAATCAGACCATTAAGCATCTAATATTTGTAAGGTTCTCTCGCCAACGTTTCACTTGTCAATTTAAAATACAGCTTTTGAAACAGAAAGATTATGCTATGATATCTATCTCATTTCACATCCTGGTAAAGGGAAATAAATGAATAAATGTAATTTTGAGACATAGGAAAAATGATTTCTATCCACAGATAATTTACACGAATTGAGCAATATTTACTTATTATCAGAAAAAGGGCAAGACATATAATATTTGGTTTTTCTTTATCTTCTGCACTAGGAAATTTGTTCTTTTGACTTACATAGAGATGTGTGGAATCTCATCTTTTTACTCTATTGTATCTCTTTGATTGGAGTGCCACAGACATATTTCGCAGCCTGTTTGTGATCTCTGTGAACGATGGCCTTGCTGCTGGATCGTGTGACCAGCACTCTTCCATCAACTTTCTCCACTCTGAATCACAAGGTCCCGGGATAGGTGGCCTTAATGTGTTATTTACAATTCCACCTTCACACAAAGCACACAATAAAATTGTCAATTTTTGATGAGTATATCAAATTTGTGCAGTGGAAAATCAAGGAAAGGAAATAGACGGTAATCATGATTTACAAAATGTAGGTCACAAGGATACCTAATTATACTGCCGATTTGAATGCATAATACAGTGAGCTTGCTATTGCATGCAGATGTGTGTATGCACGTGCATGCCTTTCTATGAGAGACAAGCCTCAATCGAGTTTTAAATGTTAAACAAGCTTTTTGACAGTTGATCATTCAGACCTTTCGATAAGTAAGATGGCAAGGATTACAAAACTGATCATGTAACCTGGAAATTATGAGCTTGTATAGCCATATGCGCCCTTCTAATTTAACTAAACTGATTTTGGAACATGCCTAGCTTACAAGATAGAACAACAGAAGCATGCTGCTGATTATTCATCTAAATGTCATCGAAGATATTTTGGTTACATCGGAGCTGAATCCTTTGTACATTTTAAATTGTTGTTAATGTTCAGACCAGTAAAGAATTGTTTTGCACCATGTTTCAGAAATACAAACATGTGGACAATCTTTCACTCTCAATATATGTGTAAAGACAGACCCTCATAAAAATGCACACTTTTCGATGGAGCATGGAATATAATTCACATTGGAAATGAACCAAAAGAATACACTTATTTTAGGAAGTAAAATTAAGAAACAAAGAGATTTATTTCTATCTATAATTATTGGGGTTAAGTTAGAATTTTTTTAATTTTTGCTATTTTTGTAACTTTCCAATTTTGATTGAAATTCTGGGTATAAATAGGGGTAGAAGTTTCAATTACATAGACAACTAAGACTTCATTTGACAAGGCTTTTGAAAAGTCAAAAGGTGCTTTTGGAACTAAGAAGTCTCTTTAAACTTATTTGGATAATTTTTTGAAAGTGCTTCTCTGACTACAAGCTCTTAGAGGAAGTTGACCTAAGGTAGCTTTCTCAAAAAGCTTTTTCACAAGGAGTAGAAGCAAAAGCAGAATTCTTGTCAAATGGACTCTAAGTTGATATTAAGTGATACTGAATTATAATCTCTATAGATATCTCTCTCCCTCTCCCTGCATTAATTGGTTTCGGAGCCTAATTGTTCAACTGACATAATTGCTTTGCAGGAGACAGAAGGTATTGTTTGTGAAAACAAAAGGTCTTGTTATCGTTTGTCAAAAAATAAATATAAAAATTATGGAACTGTGTGGTAACATATTATGATTGTCTTGAGTTTTTTTATTCCTATTCTCGTACAAGTTATTGATATCTTGAAATATTTAAAGTAATTCACATTGTTTCAACACTTTATTCATTGAACTTGATCGATACTACCTAAACCATTAGGCAAAAGTTGAAACCCTCACCAGCAGCATCAAAAACCTGAAGTTGTGAATGTCATCTTACTCATAATGAGATCCTACACCATTTGTTGAGAGATTGCGACAAGCATCATGAAGGAAATTAAACAAATGAGTCTACTATAAACCAACATGATAGGCACTCAGCAAACTCTAGTGTCATATGCATTGTTTAAAAGAACCTTTTTATAGCTTACACATTAAGTCCCGCTTCATGTGAGGTTCTATTAAAAGTCCCAAAGCTTAAGCCTTAATGTCATGTGAGGCTTATGCCTCAAGGCTAAATCTCATTGCAGCCAAGCTCTATGTAGCGTATCCGTGTCCGACACATATTGGACACGTGTTGAATACCGACACTCCTCGGATACTACCGTGTTGTAGCATATCCATGTCCGACAAGTATTGGACACGTGTTGAATACTGATACTCATCGGATACTATCGTGTCGGATACACATGATTTTTGTGTTTTGTGGGCATTTTATTACTGAGCGTAGCTTTTTGAGCTACTCTTTATCTAACACAAAAAGTTTTATTGGTACCTTCATACCTTATTTATTGCCTTTACACGGAAGGGAAAAGGGAGGAGAAGATACCATTGTAAGTATAGAATGATAACAAAGAATGAGAGGAAATTTATAGATGAGGGCGATAATAGGGGAATCAAATATGTAGACGGTTCCAGCAAAATCCTATTAGTAGAGATTATATAGATGACTTTTGAGTTGTTTCTACTTCTGGTAGTGTATAACAATTTTTTTACATTTTTACTATTTAAAACTTATTATTTACTACTTTATTGAGTTATTTATGCTCTTGTTTTCAAGTTAAGATTTTTAACCTTTTTAATTTTTTATTACAGAATTTTATAAGATGATTTACGATTTATTATGAGCATACAAATTTTCATGACAGCCACTATGTCTATGTTAATTCCTTTGTTTTTTATTTTTGTTTTTGTTTTTTTGAATTTGTTTTCTAATTGTGTTGAGGCTTAGCCTCAAAATGCCTAGCTTCACAGAGATAACACGTCTAGGTACCTAATTTAGCCTTTTCAAACATTGGTCATAGAATCGTATGGGCTCACGAGCAAGTCACTTACCCACACCACCCTTCCCTATTAACAGAGTCACAGTCGATTCCACACGTTCCTTCTGCTCTGCAGGTAAGTATAATGTCGTAATTGACGTCTTAGAAGATCTGAATGATGTTTTATCAGTTAGTGTGGTTAGTGTCAGTACTTGGTTTTAAAGAAAATATAGTCCTCCTTGGACAGATTCATCTAGGTTACTAGTCCAGTTGAGTTCTTCTCAGAAGGGGAGAAATGACAAACCATGTCATAGAATTGGCACATACACATTTTTATTTCTTTTGTAACTTCCCAATCTTTAATGAATTTAACACATAAATAGGAAAGAGTAGGATTTTAAAATTATGTATAGAATAGATATGAAAGTGAAAATATCTTCTCTGCAGTTCTCTCTTTCTGACTCTTCATCTGTCTCTCATTGTCGCATTATGTATCACCTCTTACAAGAGAGATTAAATATTATGTACCCTGTAACGTCTTTAACTGGAAATTTGCATCTCAACTTTGAGTTATGACTCTAGAACCTTTTAGAGATTATGCATCACAAAACCATGTGATATACCATGTCAATTGTCAACAGTGGTTAATTTTATATTTCAAGGGGATACCTCTATTGCAATTCATTTTTTACTAATTATTAATCAGAAGTTCGAATAAGTAATTTCAGCACAGTACAAAGTCCAGAAAATATCTTCCTAGTATGGAGATGTAAAGAGATTGCTTCAGGCTTTCCATCTTCTGAGATGTTAGGTTTCTATTAAAGTACGTAATGGACAACTTAATGATTTTTTATTTAATAAAGAAAATATAACTACTAGCAGGAAGGAATTCAGTTATCAACTTCTATGGTCAGAAAATACAAGCTTTCTGAGAGCAAGAACAAGTCATATAAGCTTGTTAAGCATACTGAAAAGATCTCAGTATAGTAACTCTACTCACTTATATTAGGTATTGATCCCATGAATAAGGATATACAATGACATATATGGCATGATGCAAGTTCAAATTGAATATAAGTCCTAGTGAGGTCCTTGGTACATATATTTTGAGAGTAATCTTCAGTCGTATAGACTGGCAAACATATGACTCCATTCAATGTGAACTATTTGCAATGTTGTAAAAAAATATGTACAGCTCTGTTAGCCACATCTCTAGCATCATTTAATAAATTCAAAAGCTTACCTATGATGGCACCACAGTGCATATCTGCATATGGCTCCTCTCCGGTCCATATCTCCCACATGGAAATGCCAAATGAGAAAACATCAACCTGCCAAATATTATGATTAGCGAGAAAGAAAAAAAAAAAAAAAAGAAGAAGAAGAAGAAGAAGAAGAAGAAGAAGAAGAAAAGTGGAGATCATTTCATTTTATAAGACATCAAACATATGGTGATTTAGAGATCTAAATTACAAAAAGAAAAAAACAGAGGTCTAACTTTTTCAGAAACCCGACTACTGTTTCCANGAAGAAGAAGAAGAAGAAAAGTGGAGATCATTTCATTTTATAAGACATCAAACATATGGTGATTTAGAGATCTAAATTACAAAAAGAAAAAAACAGAGGTCTAACTTTTTCAGAAACCCGACTACTGTTTCCATTCAATAGCTCTGGAGCCATCCATGGAAGCGTTCCCCGTACACCACCAGAAACTAGAGTATTTCTTTTGATTCTTGAAAGTCCAAAATCACCCACCTGAATGAAAAATTTGAACGACCATATGTATCAATATGAATTGGAAAGCTTTCATATTTATTTTTTAAAGCTCCCCCCCCCCAAAAAAAAAAAAAAAGAAATAAAGAAATTGTACATTAGAAGAAATGAAGAAATCTTGCTCTCAGTTATCTGTAATCCTAAAAACCCCTTTCTTAGAATAATATCTATGTCTGGAAATTACCTTGCATACTGGCCGTTGCGGATCTCCCAAGTTGACTAGCAAGTTGTCACACTTCAAATCAAAGTGAACAACATTTTTCAAATGCAAGTACTCCATGCCAAAAGCAGCATCCAGTGCAATTATAACTTTTTTTCGACGATCAAGAGCCCTGTAATAGACTTTTTGACTTCATGAACCGATCCTTTCAGAAGTGCAGCTGAAAATAAATGTGAAACAAACTAACTCACCGATCCTTCCTTAAGAGGACACGCCTTAATGAGCCATTGGCCATGTACTCAGTCACAGTCGCTAATGTTCCCCCCAATCCATCAGGAACTACCCCATAGAATGCTACTATATTTGGATGGTGAAGATTGGAAAGAATATGAGCCTCTCTCCAAAAATCTTTAGTCTGTGAAGAATTAGAACTATAGATATATAAAAAGGTAAAAAATAACCATTACTTCCTGTCGAGTAGTTTGTCATGGAAAATATAGCAACGCAATTTAACTATCTTGACAGACTTTGAAAATTTTATCAATCAAAAATAAATAAAAAAAGTTATAATTTTCTGTATTCGAGATGGGGACAAACCAGTTTTTCCTGTTCAGATAATCTCCCAGCAAAACAGCTCTTTTTTATTCTCTTGATGGCAACATCAGTTCCCCTCCACTTTCCATGAAATACAGTTCCAAATGTACCAGATCCCAACTCTTGCAGGTCTTCAAGATCAGCATTTTTTATGATCTGCCATTATTTATTTCTGAATTATGAATATCTAACTTATTTCTGAGGAAATGAAGTGACATCAGAGATTCACAATACACAGAAGCTACATATAGGTCAAATATAAACATACTATTCTATTAGATATTTTTCTTCATGACTATAAAACATAAAATAAGATGTGGTTGTCAACCTGCAAACCGTATATGCCAGCTTCCATTTCAATAATTGCAGCATCACTTATGGATTCACCTTTATCATCTTTGGCAACTTTATCATCCTACAATAAACAAGCACAAGTAGTCTTTATTCCAGCAAAATTTATTCTTCAACATTGCAACAATTATGTATAAAGAATCTTACATCAGAATCAGATTCCGGAACAAAACTCTCAGATTGTGTTTCTTCACCACAGGATATGCTCACATCAGTTGTTTCATCTTGCACATGAGGGATAGCTGTCGAGGAGGAGGGGACATCGGGAGGCACATTGTCAGTAACATCTTCAACAATCAGAGGCAATTCTGTTTCACCATTTCCTTGACAATTATCTTGGGTTCGAGAATGGACAGAGGTTCTGTCTATGAGCCTCCCAGGAAGATCACCTCTTCGATGGAAATCATACACCCTTCCCTTGTGAACAGTGGCCTCTCTACGTAAAGCATCTTTTGTGGTATTTTTTACCAATGAAAAGTCGGTAACAAGAGGACCAATCAAGTTCTCAGCCAAACTAGATTCATATCCTTGAACTGGTAGTTGGTCAACCATTCCCTCAGGCCTAACAGTTTTAATCCCATTAGATCCGCAAAAGGCAGCTTTACTGTTAATTTTGTTAAGAATACCGTTCTTCTGATTGTTAATTGTTGTTCGGTTCTTGACGAGAAATTCACAAGCAATTGGACTTACTTGGTAAGTTCCAGTTTCCTCTTTCCAGTTTTTTTTAGAATTTTCCTCAGCATTAGTGAGTAAAGAAGAACTATTGCCTTCATGAACTAGTGGCTTTGATTCTGAGGCATGAAAACTGGGGTTTGAGTCTGGTTGACACAAAATTTTTGGCAAATTTATCTTGCATTCCACAATATTGGCATTTGCTATATAATTATTGCTAATGTCATTATTCTTCCTACCTTGATCTGAAGAAGTATCTGCTTCCTCCAACAACATTATTGTATCTTGACCGTATTTGGTATATTCCTTAATATTCGGAACTTCCATACGGAGATCCTCGTTCATAGAAAACTGATATTTTTCATCTGTTATCTGTTGCTGACGCATTATCCCTCCTTGCAACAAATTGGAAATTGCAAAGGAAGCCAATTTTTCGGTAACAAGATTCAATGAAGATGTGTCTGTAACTTCTTCTAAAGAGACGCCAGGCCTCTCTTTGTTCTTCATTTGTGATTCAGGGGGAAAATGAGGTATTCTCTGATAAGGTGTAGCTTGAACATCAGAGGCAGGGGTATCTTGAGAAGAATGTAACTTTTTCCTGGAGTCAAAACCACCATGATCAAAAAGAAAAGAAGAATCAAAATCTTTACTGCGGCTATGAAAGTGAGAATGTGCTGTACGAATTGGATTGGATTCTATCAGGTGGCTATTCGGCTGCTGGCTACTGATCACTTGCATGGTATCAACATGATAATTATGATAATAACCTGTGACATCAAAATGGTACGAATTATCATTAGCTAGCTTGTCCACCATAAGTGGACTAATAGTCATTAAGACACATAATATCTTTACAGACTTTAATATAGGAAGTGTTCGGATCTTTAAACTGACCTGGTACTTCAGACAGAGGAGGTGCACTAGGAAGGTGAGTATTGGAACTTGAAAACATCGACTTGTTGCTGAAGTTATTGCTTCCATTCCATTTCTCTAACATGGGAAGTGAAGTAGGGGAGTCCCTTTGCAGAGTTGCACTACTATCCAAGTTACTTTCCCTGCTAGAGCTCCTCCGATGACTTGGATCTAGCATGCCATTAACTGCTACAACATATTGATAATCAACATCACTTTGTTGTAACGTCCTTGCTTCCAATGAACATGGGCTCTCGGAATCAAAAGAAGAATCAAGAAATATTCTTAGTCGCTGTGAACTTCTTTCTAAATCGTAATATTCCTCTATCATATGTTGAAGATCTTCATCGGAAGACACAGATATAAGTGCATCAAGGTCTTCACAGGGAAGCTGGTACTTGATTGTATGAGGGTGATTGCAAATTGCAGTAGTCTTTTTCACAAGCTCACAATATGTTAGGTTCTGTCTGATGGATATAATTCTCGTCTCCCCGCCAACATATCTAAGTTTCCCATCATTTGGTCTAGGTAATATTTTTCCCCCGAAGCTGCAGAGGAATTTCATCTTTCCAGTAAAGGAACCGTCCACAACTCCTGATGCTCGATTATAAGCCTGAAATGCATTAGGAGAGTCAGATGCATGAATAGTCCGACCAGTTGGAATGGTGCCACCTCTATCAGAGCAAAAGTCATCCGAGAACTTTGCTTGTTGTTGTCTGCTGGCCTTGTATTCCTGGCAATATCTACTTGTAACATCCAAATAAGTCTTGTTATCCACATCTAATCGATATCCTTTACTAGGAGAAAAACCTGCAAACTCCGTACAACGCTCTGAATCCACGTTCTTTGTTCCAAGAACTCCTGTTAGATCTTCATACAGAAGATGGTGATTCGGTACAATGTCAGAACATGTTTTATTTGTTGGACTTTGATCGAGATCATTCCCTAGATGTATTTTTCTTGGTGTAAGACGATCCTTCAGAAACTCAGGTGAAAATTCTTCCCCAGTCTGTACAGATACATTACGCAGGCATTTATTTCCAGAGTTTTCATCACTTGGCATAACATTGGCCGAAGCAGCGTTAGTTTGTCGGCCTGAAGTACTAGAAAGTTCATATGTCATACTCTGAATCAATAATGAATTTCCTTTTGCAAGAGCATTTTCCAGCATTTCAATCTTCTTTCTCAATCTCCATGAGAATCCATGTGTACAAGAAACTCATGCATATTATTTTCTCATCTCGCACACAGACTTTAAATTCAAAAGATAATTGAGTATGAGTTGGCTCCTTCCTTCGTTTATCTTCACATGTCCACTTCTCCAAGACCAACTAGAAATGCGTAAAAAATAGCTATAATACCATGCCTCATACAATCAGATCTTTTTCCTACAGAAACTTCCTCTCCTCAAATAATTAGTTAGTCATAATAAATTTAGGCTCAAGGATTTCTACAAGTTGGATAACCAACTCCACGTTACCGTGCATCCAAAATTCCAAGTTCTTTCCTGGATTTTGCCCAAAATGAATACACTATTCTATTCAATCATCCCATTTATTTCAGCAGACCGATCAAGATATCATCACCAACTGTTTTCAAAGGAGAAATTTTAAAAAGAAAGAAACAATATAAAACCGTACACAAATAGTTAAACCAAAGCACAAAAAAAAAAAAAAAAATTCAGAAACCCAGCATTTTATAAAACCAGATGACCACGATATTCAGAAATCACAAAAATTATTCAGGTAGCTATCATTATCAAGAATAAGAATTTGTTTTCCATCATGTCCAAATAAAATTACGAGTACCCAGAAAGACAAAGTTGAAAAACGAGTCGGAAAGAGAGTTCCCATACAAATCACACCTCTTTTTGTGTGATTTTTCTTGCCAGATTTTTCAATCTCTTCCTCGATAAATTCAGGAAGGTTCCGTGAGAAGAAAAGTAGTGTTGGACATTGGGTTTTGCTTGTTCGTGAGGCAGAAGCTGAAGGGAAGAAGGAGACAGAGAAGAGGGCATTGCATGGGTGTCGGAAGGAATATCAAAGGAGGGATGGGAACTCAACATTGCTTAGAATAACGCGGCGTCATCATAGGAGCGGCTATTAATTAAACAATAACGAATTTTCGAGGCCCACACCCATACATGAGATGATGGAAAGAAAAAAAAAGAGAAAAGAGAAAAAATAAAAGAAAAAACAAACAAACAAATATAGATAAGTTGGATCGATTTCTTTTGTAAATCAAAGGGAGTATCCATGTCTTAGAGAGTGTTTGGTAGAAATTAAAATCGAATTAAAATTGAAAAATTAACCGTTATTATTGACTTTTATCAGACGAGTGGACCAATAACGGTTATATTTTCAATCTTGATTGGATTTTAATCCCTACCGAACAAGCCCTAATTTACGGTTTAGAAAAGCTTAACCAAATAGCTCCCTCCCAATAAAGATGAGTTTAATTTCATTTTCACGCAGATTAAGAAAAAGTAATTAATATAATTGAAAATATAAATTTTAATCAAAGTTAACAATTAATTTTAATCACATAATTAATATAGTCACAACTTTTCAACCATAAATTTATCAATTTTTATCAAGATCCATTAAAAATCTGATTTTAATTTATACGAAACAAGGGCTAAATAGATATATATTAAAAAAAAAAAAAAATTAAGAAATCAATTATACTCTTAACTAGAAAAGTAGTCTATAATTTGAAACAAATAAAAAAAAAAAAAAAGAAACAAAAAAAAAACAAAATTCAAAAAAAAAAAAAAATTGAAAAAAAAAAAAAGAATATAATAGTGTGGGGGTACTTATCACCCAATATTAATCCTCATTTTTCTCAACCTTTCCCCTCATTCTTGTTTTTTTGAAAGCAAATATATGAAATTTCTAAAGGAATGCTTCGAGAAGACGTTAACTCGGAAATGAAAGTGCCTAGAGGTTATCTTCCTAATTATGACGTTTTGATGAGTTGATTCA
>CAIGRO010074995.1:0-14894 GCA_903798355.1 Fraxinus baroniana
AATCAAATCCAAACTTACAGCCCACAGCACAGGTTTTGAACTCCTTCCGTCATAATAAAAGGTTAACCATTAATATGCAACAAAAACAAAAAATACTGAGAAAAAATGCATTAGTTCCAAACTTAGAGCCAAAGATCAATGTTAATCTAAGGAGCAGGCCAGGAATTTTAATTTAGAAATGTCTCTATTCAAATTTGAACTATTTTTTAATGAATCTCAATATCAAGGCCATACCATCAAACACAGTGCTAGTGAATTTATTTTGCCTCAATGCTTAAATGCACTATAATCACAACTAAGACATTCATGCAAAAGGATTTTTTATATGATTTCATCGATACAGATGAGACTTTTATACGTGTTCTTCATTTCCCATCTAAGACTAACAGTAATTTTTAATGTTTACATACAGCTGCAACCAAATTTTGCACTCTGATAAATGACCAAAATAATTACTTTTATTGTCAAAATAATATGAACATAACATAGGAATTTGGGCAAAAACAAACATCCTTCTTCAATTGCCATAATTGTACTATTCTATGATTCTAGGCTTCTAGCTTATATGCTAAAACCGTCCTCCCATAAATTCCAAGAATTGCTGAAAAATAATCTACTATATCAAACACAATACCATAAACCTTATAACGAATGAGGCTTGGGGTTTTATCTTAAAGGTCAAACGAGTAGCCCAAGCTCTTATATGCTGACAGTTCTGCTTTTCAGATACCATATTGAGCCTTCCATCTTCAAAGGCCATAAATTGATTATTGTTTTCGTACATAAGTGACTTGGGATTTTAAAACCAATAAAAAAACTCATATTATCTTTTACTGAAATTTAAAGGTTGATTTACAAACCTCGTCAGCTCCATGTACAAAAATGGGGTCTTTCTTAAAATCCCTAGAGTAAGCCACGGAGTCCTCCTTCTCCAACCAGGCCTCACAGCTATCTTCGGGTTCGGACCCTGGATCATCAAGCGCACCACCACCACTGTAACCTGACCCGACATCATCAGTCAAAGAGGAGGTTGACCAAGAAGAAGACGTCTTTTTAGTAAACCTATAGAACGAGTCGGCCCACGAGTTGACCAGGTCAGCGTTCTTGGCCATATCCAGCCGGCCCAAAAATGCGATCTCCCCTATCACCACCAAACCAACTATAACCGGCAGGAAATTCGACCATTTTCTCTTGTTTGAAGACGAAGATGATGACCCAGTTGGATCGGGTAATTCCTCCGTCCTTGTGCGTTGCCTCTGGTTAGGACCCATAAAGTTTGCAGTCGTAAATTTGAAGAAAAGAAAAAATGGTGTATAGCTATAATTCTTTGGGATTCATGTACATATGGATTGTTCTCCAGGTTTACGGGACTGTAAGAGAGTATGTGCGTGGAAATGGATTTTTTGAATTGAATTGAATGTATACGGAAATGGAAGTCCAACCACCATTAGATGGTTTTGGTGGACTGATCTGCCTGCCTCTTCGTTTTTTTCCTACGTTAATTCTTCCCCTTTTTATTTTCTTTTATTTTATTTTTTTGGTTTTCATGTTTTTCAATGGGTTAATTTCGATCACTGAACTTGTCTAAAAATTACAAAATGGTCACTAGAGTTTAAGACTTATAGAAATGGTCATCGAAGTTTCATGCACTTTTACAAACGGTCACTGAAATTTTAATTTGTTTCACAAACGATCACTGAAGGACCGTTATAATTTTAATTCAAATTTAAAGAACCAAAACACGTGGACATAAAAGTTTGACCACCTCAAGTGTAAATTAATCACTTGTTGGCACATAATAACAAGAAATTTGCACTTGAGGTGGTCAAACTTTTATGTCCACGTGTTTTGGTCCTTTAAGTTTGAATTAAAATCATAACGATCCTTCAGTAACCATTTGTCAAAAAAATTAAAACTTTAGTGGCCATTTGAGAAAGCGTGTGAAATTTCAGTGACCGTTTCTACAAGTTTTAGACGTTAGTGACTGTTTTATAATTTTTAGGTAAGTTCAGTGACCTTTATTGAAATTAACCCGTTTTCCAATTGTTTTCATTTTCACTTGCCATGTATTAGTGTTTATTTAGAAAAAAGATTATTTGAAGTAAAAAATGATTTTTTTATTTTTTTTTATTTTTTTGAGAGTGTTAAGTAAAAATAATATACAAAATGTTATGATTATTTTGTACATTATTTGGTAACATATTTTGCTATATCATTGTTGTGTTAGATAGTGGATGTTATTTGAGACATATTTGTAGTGGATTAAAAAGTGTTGAAACTTGAAATATGTATTTGTTGGCAAATTTTTTATTTTATTTTTTGCTAGATATTGAAAAGATAACTTGTATCATCATCTGACGATTTTTTTATAAAAAAAATATGGGTTGAACCGAACCCGAACCGACGGGTTCGGATTCGAGTTTGGTTCCCGTAATTACATAAATTCGAATGATTTCATTTACAAAATATCTGAAGAGTAATAAACAATTCGGGTATTGAAATAGAAGATCCACCCAACGCCATAGCTCAATGATGCAAAGTTTGGAATTTAACTCTTTGTGGGCACCAGTATGACAGCTCTTGTACTCGACATGTTGTGGCACATCCCACGATTTACCCCCTCCACAATATTCTAAGGGTGGAGTGATGGGAGCCCTCAAGGTTGGGTTTCAACCTTTTAGAAGAAGGTGGGATTAAATACAATATTTATTAATAATTAAATTCAACGTTTCAATTAATTATTGGGGGGACCAAATGCATGAGTTGACAAAAGGACTTTGAGAAAATAAATATATAAACTCAAAAACCTAACAAAATGGAAATAACTTTTATACTCTTTAAACTCCTTTGTTCAAATTATCAATGGACCTATCTTCTTTAACTCCAATAACTTTCGTCCCCAACCCCAAACGTAGTGGTCATCATAACAATGATGCAAGTTGAACCTTAATGGTGGCATTCTTGAAACATTGAGTCGAAAAAAGAGAATAAGCATAGACAATTGGATGTCGAGATGTTCCAAAGTATGTGAACATACAAACATATATTTATACCCCATTACGCACATCACAATAAAAATGTCAAACTTGGTACCAGTTCGGATTGACCTTTACAAAATCAAAAATAAACCATCTTGGCTTATGTAAATTAAAGCTCAAAATTTTAACTACGACAGGATCATGTCATAAAAGATCAAGCTCGTTGGGCATTGTATCTCTCAAAACGACCATTTTGTTTTCCAACTCAGTTTTCATTAATAGAAGATATCCCTATTTATGCCTTTGACTCGATGGAAAATATGTCTACGCCAGACTGATAATTCTAACCATGATTTTTGGGATATTTGTTCTTCTCCTGATTGTTTGAGTACTGAAAATGATGATGAGTTTTCTTCTCTTAAGAGAAGGAAATTGAAGAAAGTAAGTCAACAAAAACTTCACAAGGCATTTGAAAACAAATAACTTTTTGTTGGGTTGCTTGGAGAACCCTATGGTAAATTTGATTACTACGTCAATTTACTCCTCCACCTAGAACGGATGAACTTATTACTCCAACTAGATGGGATGAGGTGGTAATGATGATAGTTATTGCCGAAGGTATAAACAATGGGATTGGAAGGATCATGACAAAGAAATGGAGCTGTTAAATGCTAGCGCTATACTTGCAACTCTATTTCGTCCTCCAACAAATCTCACTCCTAAAGAAAATTTTGAAAAAGATCAATCAAATCACATGTGGAAGGTGAAAAACCCAAATACCAGAAAAGCAGGTGGATCAGTTGACAAAATTTCTCCTGTAGAAGCAGTACTGAATTGGAAATCTGAAAATGCCATACGACAAAATTCTCTTCTCAAAAGGATTGTTGAAAATCAGCAAAGGATTGAAAGGACTTTTAAGCAACAAACTGCCATATTAACCTCCCCTATAGAAGCCTGCAAACAAAAAATAGAAACTGTTCACAATGGAATCATGACCCTTCTAGCCAAACAACTCCCTTTTGATGACCAAGGAAAAGAAATCAAACTGTTAAAAAATCAATTGACTGATATGAAATTCCATGCATTTTCCCTTCCAGTACAAACTAGTCATCCTCCTCATCAACATACAACTTAACCACCTCAGAAAAATACCAAACTATGGAACTGCCTCTTTATTCACTCCTGAAGAATACGAAAAGAAGACGAGGCCACCCAAAGTTACAAAAAGACAACCACAAATAACCAAAGTAACAAAACCCATAAATAAACCTTCCCAAAAATCATCACAAATGATGATAAAAAAAATCCCATCTTTACCCTCCTAGAAAAATGTAAGATTCAAAATTCAACTGCACCCATTCTCATAACAAATGACACTAGCTTTGAGTCCTACGAGTCTTCCTTAGACGAAGATCATAACCCTTTGTATATGTCTGACGAAACGAGTCCAAAAGTTGAGGAATCATCTGCCGATGCATACTTTGGACAACATTGTTGACGCTGAAAATTATATATGTAAAATTCAAGCCAACTTAAGAGGATAATGGAGACTTGATTGGTAATTAAAGATCATAAAATGTTTGATACAATGATTTCATCTTCTTTTCTAAGGAGATATTTGAAATATGACAAAATTTAGAAAAGATTGTAATATGAAATCTCGTATTCATGTTCCCCTGTCTGTGCTCTTCTTCCCTTTATAGGGAAAATCATGCATGCACCTATCATTTACCCCCATTTTGTCAACTACAGTACCGAACTGAGAAAGTACATTCATTGGCTTGTTTGGATTGTTTAAAGAGCTCGTCATGTCAAGTCATTATACTCACATTAGTACGGGCTTGTCGTACACATTAAGCCATATTTTGTCGACCTCCGAGATCGGTCACAAACAGTCACCCCCAGGTCAGCACTTTGCCTAAGTGACGGATTGACCTTAGCAATACTGGATATACCTTTCTATTTTGGAATTGTAACAACAATTAATGATACAGACAAGTGTCACACCATGAACGGCTGATGAGCTATCAAGCATTGTGATTTCTTCCTTTGGAAGTTTTAATGAAATGACATCGTTTTGAAGCAGTAAAGTCAACAAACATGAAGATGAAGATTTGTCTGATCTAGAAGAAAGTCAGATGGTTACAAATAATTACTATTCCCAGCATAGCAATTTATCTGTCAAATTCACTCTTGATGGTATACCACATTCTCAGTGGAGAGCAAGGTTACAAGAGATGTTGGCATGGGGAACTGCAGAATTAACAAAGCCTAATATGACGCATAATATGGTCATTAGAAGAGCTCTATCAAGACTCATAGGGCTCATGAAAGAGTGGTTCGTATCCCTTAGGAGTTATAGACAACGACAATGGGCGAATACTTAAGATCTTGACAATTCCTTTAATAATCTACATTGGGAGTTTTATGGAAGGCTAGATCATGCAAAGGAAAAGGCTCGTGAATAATTCTTCCAATTAAAGTGTTGTTCCTACAAGCCAAAAGATTTGGACAAACAATTTAAGGAAATATGAAACAATATTGTATTCTTGGAGGAATTGATGGTTCTAATCTCAAGCAAGCATATCTGGAATCCCTTCCACAACTTCTTGGTCAAGAAACCCGCATAAGGATGGAGCTAAAAGGATAGGCGTTATCTTAAACATATATCGGAGAGCTTCATAATTGGGTATTGAAGACCTTGAAAAAACTTTGCAACCAAAGATAATTCTTCAGAGATTTCAACTTAAAAGGAAAAAAATTTGGCAAAGCCTGCTATCAACCACATTTAAAGATCAAATGCAGACAGGTTGAAAAGAATGTGGATGCTCAAAACCCAGAAAATTCAGGAGCAGAACTTTTAAAAGAAAAAACTTTTCTAAGTTTTCCCCCTAAAAGGAAATTCTTTAGAAAAAAAATTTTCACGCAACAAGGGAAACGGATGCTTTATTTTTCACAAAAAATAGTCATTTTGCAAAAAATTGCCCTAGCAAAAGAAAAGATAAAATTCTCAATCAGATTCTTTCTTCTCAATCAGATTCTTTCGGCAGTTCAAATTAATCTTAATGAAGAAGATTTAGAGTCATTATTTTCAGAGGAAGAAGAGCAATCATCAAAAACTATCTTCGCCTTGAATACCATGACAATATTGACAACAATGACAGTGGTAGTGAAAGTATGCAAGAATGCTTTGAGATGCAGGTCATAAACCTTTCCTTGGCAGTACCATTGATTGAAATAAAACTCCTTCCAAGAAAGTATGAAAGACCTATCATGGTGGTAGCATTATTTGATACAGGAACGACATTCTCAATTCTTAACCCAACCATACTCATTGAAAACATCTGGAAACCCTACAAAAAAAATAATCAAGTAGCCAATAATGAATACTTTGCCATAGAACTTATTAGTAAACCGGTAACACTCCAATTCTTCCCCGAGCTCAACATTTCCCATAAAATACTAGGATCATCACTACTAGGAAAAGATCTTGTCATCGGTTTTGATACGAGTCAAACCTCTTCCAAATGGACTCAAATTTAAATCTTATTTCCTCCCTTACATTAAACCTATAAGATATTTTACCCTTATGATCCCAGCCATAACAAAAATCCTTATAAGAGATTGTTGTGCATAATCTCACGTATAATTCCTTAGCAAATGCACAAAGCCTCTTTGAAAAAACTCAGCCTTCTTAATGACACTACTATTAAAAAAGAATGAGGATGTCAATCCAACAAAAGTGAGTCACATGGGAATGAGTCCCGAACATTTGGAACTTGCCACAAAGGAGTTGTCACAATTACAATCAGAAGGACTCATAGAGCCTATGACATCTTAATAGGCGTGCCAAGCATTTTATGTTAACAAAAGAAATGAACAAATCGGAGGGAAGTTAAGACTTGTCATTGATTATAAGCTTCTAATCATTTTCTTGCGGATGATAAGTTCCCTCTCACTGATATGAAGACAATGTTTGCAAATATAGCAAAAGCAAAAGTCTTTTCTAAGTTTGATTTGAAGCCTGAAGGCAGATTTCTAGCAATTGGGAGTCAAAGCAGAAGAAAGGCACAAAACAACATTTTGAATACCCAATCAACATTTTCAGTGGATAGTTATGCCTTTTGGTCTTAAGATGGCACCCTCTTTATTTCAAAAGGCGATTGCTAAGATTTTTCAGCCACTACTAAAAACACCATTAATTTATATTGATGATATCATGTTGTTCTCCGAGAATAAGGATATCCATGAGTTGCTTCTCCAGCAATTCACTGAAATTGTCACAGAATATGGGATCATGTTGTCACAGAAAAAAATGATCATTGCGGTGTCCGAAATTGATTTTCTTGGAATGTATATAAAAAATGGAAGCTATTCACTCCAACCACACATTGCTCAGGAACTCCTCAAGTTTCCTGATGAAAATCTGACAAAATAACATATTCAACAAATTCTTGGCTTGGTAAACTACATGACTGATTTCTACAAGCAACTGGTTCCTGTTATACGACCTTTACAGGACATGCTTAAGAATAATTCTCCACAGTGGTCATCCATACAAACCCAGGCTATCAAAAGGATCAAGCAAGAATTCTATAACCTTCTAGCACTAAAAATCCCCACTAATGGGAAAAGAATTCTACAAATAGATGCAAGTGATTTGCATGGGGAACAATGCTGCTAGAAGAAAAGAATGGAGAAATGAAGATTTGTGGCTACAAGAGTGGTATATTCAAAGAATCTGAGAAACATTATCATTCTACATTCAAAGAGATACTTACAGTGAAACGAGGAATTGAAAATTTTCAGTTCCACCTTATTGATCACAAGTTTCCAGTTGAAATGGACATGAAGACATTTTCCCGAATGTTGAATTTTAAAAAGAAACAGATTTCAAACTCGCAACTTTTAAGATGGGCGGAATGGTTTTCAATTTTAACTTTAAAGTCAAACACATCAAAAGCAAACACAACCTTTTACCTAATTTATTCTCAAGAACAAAATATTATGTTCAATTACAGATCCCTACTATCTATATGATGAACCCATCTACACAAAAACCTCACATTTAAGACTTCTTTCTTGAACTTCTAACACTCATCAGAAATCAAACCCTCCACTTAAGATCAAAGGAACTCATGCTAAAATATCGGTCTATTGTTATTAGACAAATGGGATTCAGCTTCTCGGGAGGCTTGGATTCATCCAGAATATCCATTTCTAAACCTCTTTTTCTTTAAACCAGATTTAATCGAAGAAAGTCTTCAAAAGAACTTTTGTGTTTTCTGTGGTTTCTTATTAAGATACACCAAATTGAAATGTGTTATAATGTTAATACCATGGTTTCTTGGCTTTCAGAAAGAACCTTCACAAATTTGGAAAGATTGCCCATAATACTCTCCTCACTTCAACAATGAAGTTGCTAGATTTTTTGAATGGTTTTATAGATAAATTTCGAAATTTTTATTTAAAGTCCAAAGATCTTAGAACTTCGGCCGTTAATGCTCATGTGATCCTAGTGTTCCAAAGATAGGGTTATTTTACTGAATCGGGATACTATGAACATCTCTCTCATGATCGGGAATATATGGTCCAGCCATTCAATCTTCACGAGGAATATGAAAGATATCCTCAAGAATTCAGGACATTCCAGAGGAAAATGATAGAAATTACAATCCCTCCAGAAATTTGGCCCAAGATTTAATATAACGCTCTATGGGAAATTCTTCCAATGGACTGTGCTCAAAGGATTCAACATGACATTCAGGCTCATATGGAGAGCTTAAGCCAAATTCACAACTGGTATCCACTCATTCCATGTGAAGATTATTATTTTGACAACTATTGGAATCAATTGTATTTGGGACGTCCAACACAGAACCTATGACGGACAGCCAAGTACTCCGAAGACACTTCCGAAAGATAACAACTCAGAGAAAAACTTTGGAAAATGTTAAATGAAAATGTTCTTACTATCACTCTTCACAAAAGGACGAGAAAACCCACATCTCACAAGGAAAAGAAAAAATGCTACAAGAAGGAACAAGTTCAAACCAACAAACACCAGCAAGCCAGCCAAAATCTATGATATCTCAATTCCAAGAGTCCCAAGATCCATGGGATTACTCTTTTGACCATGACAACCTTGAAAAGCTTCAACAACAGCTTGAAGAAGAAAAAGAAAGAGAGAAAAAAGAAAATATGCCATGGTGAAAAACATTAGGACTACCATCAGACTCTGAAGATTCGGACGAACATCTATGGCAGCAAATATGGGCACTCCATGACACACAAAAATCACCGGATCTAAAACCTTTGTCACTTTTTACGAGTTGTCTGAAATAATTGATAAAGTATTGTTTACTTTATTAAAAGTAGATTTTACTTTATAAAAAGGTGTATGTCCGTTTGTATAATAATTATACTCGAGTATTGTAGTAGTGTATGCTTTCTGTCCACTTATGTAATAATTGTATCAGGGTCCTGTACACTTTAAAAGTTGTGTGTCCATTTGTACAGGTAGAAGAAAGCTCTTCTTCTATAAAAGGGGCTCTCCTATTCCATTATATGGCATCAAAAAATCAAAATAAAATCTTGAGTTTTTTAAAGTTTCTAAATTCTTCTTGTTTCTCACTAGAATCCAGCATATTGATATTAGTTGTAACAGCCATGGAAAGCCAACATTACGAGCAGTAACGAAAGTATGCTTTTCTATTGCCTCTTTTGAGAATCTTTGAGAATCTTTAGCATTAGAAATTGCGCTTCAGACTTAACAATCCGCTAGGAAGATTTGCAATCCTAAGAGTCGAGCAATGTATTTGTTCTGCCCTAATTGGATGGTCTTTCTTTGGGCTAGAATACCTAGGTTGCATTTCTCCCTAATAAATTAACATCTTGGACTCCATTACTAGATCAGAGGGAAGAAGACTTAAATATCTATAGAATCTAAATCTAGGTAATTATCACCTCAATTATAACACTGAATTCAAAAGAAACCAAAAATTCATAAGGTTCGCTAATTATTGCCTATGTCCTCGAGCATCATAAACACATGAATATTTACTAATTTATTGGCAATAATTTTGTGTTCTGGCACATACATTGACTCTAGGGTTGGTGAACTTTGTGCCGTGCTTATACATTTGAAACACTCCTAAACCAATGTTTTTAGAAACGTTGTAAATATTAGAGTGAGTTTGAGTCAAATTATTTTGGAAAAATATATTTTGCAATGGTAGATTAATAAAGAATGTGTGGTTGAAAAAGAAGGAAAAATTATTGATGTGATGGAAAATATTATTTTACTGAAAAATGTGATTGAAAATGAGTAGAAAAATGATAGTGATAATTTTAATGTGTACCAAACAGAAACTTAATATCGTTATTCATAGTCAAAAACTCAATTGGTTTAATAACAATAATAATATTTTTGTCATTCCAATAACGCATCCGGACGGTATTTTAACTATTGTTTTCCAAATGATAAATTCTCTATGTAAAATAGACAATAAAGGGAAACATAAATTCAGATACTAATATTAAAATAAAATTAATATGTCAAAAACTCATAATGTCATCATCACCCACTGAATTTGCAATGTCTTGAAAGAANTCTATGTAAAATAGACAATAAAGGGAAACATAAATTCAGATACTAATATTAAAATAAAATTAATATGTCAAAAACTCATAATGTCATCATCACCCACTGAATTTGCAATGTCTTGAAAGAATTTGAAAATCAAATTACTGGAAATAAATCCACATTAAATTCTACAAAAAATGGTGGATTTATGATATTTCCTTTTTTATTTCCCCCTTGAAATTATGAATCAAAATTTGATCGGCGAGATTGGCGTATAGCACAAACCACCAACTGGGCCCAATGCTTCAATCTCATCTTCATCACGTCTGGATCATCACCTTCATATATTCAAAGCAAATAAGGATTGATTATTAATTTTAAAAAGAAAAGGTTAACATGAGGGAAATTCAGAATTTTGGAAAATTTGGGGTTTCAGAATTTAAAAACACCTGGATTAAACAAAGATGAGCTTGGGCTCACGGAGGACGTCGGCGAATCGCAATTGGAAAAACCGGACGACGTAGAAGAAGAAGAAGAAGAGCGAGACAGGCCATTATTCACAGCATAATAAAATCCAAGGGCAGGAAAAGTTTTAGACAAATTGGGATCCAAATCGGGCGAATCAAAGGTGAAGCCCAAGTCGAAGCAAGCTCGGAGCTCCTCTAGATCATCATCGGTGACGCTGAGACTTTTACCATGTCGCATGCGATAATTCCTCTTGCGGTTAGTCCAGACCTCTTCACGGAGGTGGTCAGGAGACCAGGATTTATGTTTGAACAATGGGGGAGGCGCTTTGCTCCGTGGTTGTACTTCTTCCGACATCGAGACCACCGGGCGCCGCCCTTCGTGGCGGAGGGATATGATTAGAAATTTGTTTGCTGAGTAGGAATAGTTTGATGATTGGTTTTGGGCGGCGGGGGTATATAAGGAAGTGGGGATTGGTGATAGGGTGGTGGGATTGGTCTTACGAGGACGAGTTTGACTAGGAAATAAATTAATAAGATTTGCTGGAGTGGACGGTGGACATGGTGGGTCCAAATTCTAGTATGATATTGATGATTGATCCTCACGGTCAAGTTTTCACACAGAAAATTGGATTATAGAAAATAACAGGGATTATCACGCCAGCACTGCATCCAACGGGGTGTCGAGTGTCCATCATGAATACCTTAATGTACCACTAGCACTATCCAACTAATAGTTCCGCTATGAGTGTTGAAAAGAGCCGCCAGAACACTTGACAATTTTTTTATTGAAAAATGACAAAAATAAAAAAAAAGACCAAACAAATGTTGAAATTGTGGCAACAATTCAACAATTCCTCCGTACAAGGAAAATTACTGAAAAAATAATCACTACTAGACATGTCCTTTTTATAAACAGTTCCGCTATAATGATATTAATGTTGATAGTTTTTTTTTTATAATGTATGAGGTGGCATACATTTTTTACATTGATTTCAACAACATTTAAAACAATGAATAATAAAATTTTTTACACCTCACACAATGTCAACATTAATGTATACTTTTGAATGTACAAATAGCATATCCATTTATAAAATTACTACATACAAATATAATGAAAATGATAAATTTTAAAAATATAAAAAAACATTTTTAATATTGACTCGTGTGACATGCGTGCTACATAACTATATAAAAACAAGTACAATTGTTTTGATGGAAGATAAGTGTTCCTGGATACTCGGGTACAAATATCCATGGATTCGTTGTTTGCTTACTGGGCTTCTTATTAGTCAAATGACAATACTACATGTACATATTTTATTATATATAATGGTATCAACACCTTCGCATGAAGAGGGATCCGCTTCGGATATATTATATTTTATTCGAAGTGGGTCCCCTTTCATGTGAGGGTGTGGACATCATTATATACAAGTAGCATAATTCTTAATCAAATGTGTCCAACAATTTGTCTATTGAGACTATCTCCAATGAGAGATCAAATTTAGTGTAAAAAACATCAATTTTGGTGTAAAATGCTCTTCAATGAGGGACCGAATGTAACGTAAATTTTGGTGTTCATTTACACCAAAATTTTCATCAATATCGATTTGTCGTCCCTTTCCCTCTATAACAAATATTTATTTCATCTATATCCCTTTTTTATAATTTATAATTAATAGATTTTAATTGATTTATAATTGTTTTAATGTGATGGTTATTTTTATTTAACATTTATTTTCAAATTATAATTAAGTAATAAATGATAATTATTGATACAATAAATTTCATTAAAATTGTTTTTATTTTATTTTAGTAATAAATACAATATCTTAGTTCATTAATTATAAATCTTAATTAGCAATAATATAATTTTTAATTGAATAATTTAAAATAAAATTTGGTGTAAAATTACACCAAATTTAATGTTCCTCATTGAAGATGACTTGATAATTCATAAATTGCAATAGGACAAACTATCTTCGATCAAATGTCTTGAAAATTATTTTCAACTTCGCTTGAAAAAAGATTAATACAATATAAATATACAAGTATTGAATATAGTTTGATTATTAAACTGGTGATTATTTATGTAATTAATTAATCTAACACATTTCGAAAGTTTTGGTGAATAACGAAAATTTTAATCCCTTTACAAATTATGCATTTATGCATAACGATTATGTTTGGCTAATTTTTATAAACACTTTATTCACTTTTTATTCACGCATTTTGAAGGTATACCAATTGCAACTTTCTCTGAACGAACACAGTTCAAATCATATTATGCTATGTCTATTTTCATTACTAAAAGAATCATGTTACCTCAACGTCCCTGAGGTGATCCACATCCTCAACACGGAGGACACGATCTCGACCTTCATACACGGTGTTCGGCCATATTGTAGAAGAGTGAGATCACCCACCTTGAGGTGATTTGCATTTGCATTCTCATGCTTATATTCTCAGTTTGCTGACTTTCAACATTAGAGTGACAAAGAGAACCACCACTAACCTTTTATTTAGTAATTGAAAGTCCTATTTTATGATAATAGCTTGTGCATTCTCAATTTGAGACCAGAAACCTTCCGATAAAATCTTTAGTAACATCGTGTGGATTCAATGTTCTTACATTTATTTAGTCTACCTAAATAAAAGTTCAAGCACCACCGATGCTAAATATCATTACCTTTTATTATAATCGTGATAACATATTTATATAAGTTTAACCATTCGAGAGTGTTTATGCACGTCTTCCACTTGTCAACAACATCGTCCATATTAATTCCCAAAGTAGTTGTAGTAATAAAATTTGACTTTCTTCCTCGATTGTAGACGTGGAAAAACATTTAGCTTGATTGTTATATCATGGTCCAAAGCCAAGGTCTAACGTCATGACCTTGAGTTGTCCCTTCTGAATTTATTGTTAGCCTCGATTGTCGATCGAAGAGGATGCTCAACCTCGGTGGATCAAGAAAAACCCATGTCTTGTTTTATTTTTCGAAGAAATAACTGAGAGCTGAGAAAAAGGCCTGGGTGAGCCTAGCATGCTAGCACGAGTCATGTTGAGACACACATTTTTTATAGATGAATAAATAATACACGTGCCAATTAAATAATGTCAAGACTATTGAGTTCTTATATTTCCAAAGTACTAAAACCTTTCTCTTTCCCATATTTGTTGTGATTAGAAATTCTCAATCGTGTTACACATTTATTGTAAATCTATTAAAAAAATCGATTGCGGGTCCAAAGTACTAAAACCTTTCTCTTTCCCATATTTGTTGTGATTAGAAATTCTCAATCCTGTTACACATTTATTGTAAATCTATTAAAAAAATCGATTGCGGGGTCAAGCTTTAAAGGCCTTTTATTTGCTCTAATAATCAATGTTCTATAGACTAGCTTACGTTGAAAAATAGATAATTAACTCTACGTTGATCTTATAAGGCACTTTATACGAAAAAAGGTGTACATTTTTTTTTTTGTAAATTGTATTTTCTTTATCTGAAGTCAAGCTCAACAAAATGCTTTTCTATTTCTACAATTTAAAAAAGAAAATAAGTTAAAAACAAAAAAAAAAAAAGAACCCCATACCCCAAACCTAACCTATGAAAGTAGCTCTCTCTGTCCATGAACAAATTATTATTGATTTTGAGTACTAATGATTTAGAGAATTGTGTTTTTATTGAAGAATCTTATATGAGGCAGCAAAGAGGAATTTTTCGCAATGATGCGAAAGCCTAAATATAATTCAATTGTGACAATAGTTGATAAGCAAGCAGTTTATAGACAATCGACATAAAATGTTGAGCAAAGCTGCTGGAGTGGGGGCAGCCCCCCACACACACACACACACAC
>CAIGRO010075014.1:610-11060 GCA_903798355.1 Fraxinus baroniana
AAAAAAAAAATCACTTTAATCGACAATTTCTATGTAAAACGAAATCAAACGAATATTACACTTTGATAAAAAATAGTTTTCAAGCAATTTTTTTTTTTTTTTTTTTTTTACTTTTTGACAATGGTAACAAATTTCATAACCAATTGTAAAAAAAAATCACTTTAATGAACAATTTTCATGTAAAATAAAGTCAAACGTGACAAAAAGATCAAAAAAATTTAAAATTTTTCTGGTGGAAAACTATACCAATCAAACACACTTAATTAACAATTTCTAGGAAAACAATTTCTAAGCAATTATTTTATCTGAAATTCATTTTATTTTCACCCATTTTCCACCATTCCAATCAAACAGACCCTAAATGAATTATGTAAAAGTAATAAGGTGCTTAAGAAATGCAGCTTAACTTTTTTCACTATTTGAACGAGTTTAGTTTAGTTTTATAAAAAATCAAACTAGCTATAACAAAATTTCAATATTTGTTCGAGTTTTTTAAGATGTTTTTTTTGGCATGATTTCGGTTTTTTTTTTTAAATCTGTTGCAGGCTTGAAGCTGATCTACTAGTCAAGAAGAAAATTCAGTTCCCGTCCAATTCCAAAAATTACACATAAAAAAGTTTACATAAGCAAGTTCTTTTTACACGTCAAAAATAAAATGGCTACATCCGCCCTTGGGTCAATCAGGCTGTCAACGAGTCCATGACCCGATTCTTTTTTAAAGAATTAATAAAAAAATTGAAAAATTCAAAATAAAAGGAACGTGACCCACGAGCCCAACCAAGCTGACTCAGTGGAAAAAGGGTGTCCAGCTTGATCCATGGCTCGTCTCAAAATGAGCTCGAGTCATCTATGGACGAGACTCTGCGGCTGAGCTCGTTTGTCACCCCTGAAAAGCGCCCACCTTGGCAAACAAGGAACACAATACACATTGCATCATTTGGAGACAAACGGTAAAGAACAAGCTTACAGTAACAAAATTAACGTAGATGCAGGGTCGTTTATATTGAAGATTTTTTTTTTTTGGTTTTATGCAACTTCCGTATACACTTCTGTTATAGAAGGTACGTCTTTTATTTAGCAAGAAAGTGATAAATTTTCCTAAGCTACCCAAATTTTTTCTTCTTATATCTGATTCCATTGAAAATTCTTCGTCATCAGTAATGCAGTCGGTGATTCCGGTAGCATTGCACCCGGCTGTGCTTGTCGGCACATTTTGGCTAAGGTATGCAAGAAAGAGGGCTAATGCCAAGTAAAGAGATGTCTGCTTCATGTCAATTTTCACTCTCGCCCCTCACACTCAAGATTCCACACGATTGAGAATTACAATCACTTGAGCAAATTGGTAAGTTTGGCCAAGAAATAGATGGCTACCCTTAAGTGCCCTCAGTAAATGACTGGGGTCTTCGTCTTTATAATTATTGGTGTAGCTGCGGCTGACTAATAAATATAACATCAAGCTTTAAATGAGTTAGGTAAACTAATAAGCCTTAGACTTCTACTCTCTAGTCAAAAGGCGAACTTTAAAAGCAAGTTCAACTCTAAGTGCTTGACTGCTTGTAAGTTGTAAGAAAGGGTTCAAGCGAATTTGTTTCATCAAAATGGACTCAATGATTAAGCTCAAAGGAGGGGTTGGAGTATCAAATAATGAGACGGAAATAGGAAACTTGATAGGATAAATAATGAGATGGAAGATAGGAAACTTGATGGAAGGTTCCTCCAGTCAATTCTAGGCCATATAGTTTTTCCAACAGGGATCCTTTCTACGAATTTGTCATGTAAGAATGCTGAAGCTTTACGGTGTTTGAATTTGTTGTATAACAGTGACTATATTTGGGAGAAAATTTATATTTATTTGTATTTGGTATATAGGCGAAACCCCTCTTAAAACTAGAAAAAAATATCTCGAAAATCTATATTTAAATTAGGGTAACATTTGTTTCAATGAGTCAATGACTACAAGTATTGAATCCTACAAACATCCATTTCAGGTTTGCTAATTTGAAGGCAAGACTATGCAGAAGTACTGATTGATTTAATGGCATAACCCGGCAAAAGATATGCAGAGAATTTTAGTATCAGGCATCTATGACCGCCATGCATGGCATTGTGTCAAAAATCAGTATGTAACTTGATGCTGATATTACCGTCTCCACATCTGTTTCTATTGAGTACAAGGAATCCTCTGAATAGAATTAACCTCTAAATACACGATATACTCATAGTTTGATAATTTTGCTAAAATTTTAATCCTTTATTTTTAAACAAATTACAAAGATTAGTTACTTTAGACCACGGAAGAGTTAATGGCACATGGTTATCTTGATACTTATTATGTTCCAACCGCCCTTATTGTTCCCGTTTCACTTTGATAGCAACACGAAGTCTGAATTTTATTCATCTCATTCTCCAGTAAAATATTGCTAGCTTTGAGATCTCTGTGAATAATTTTCAATTCTGAATCTTGATGAAGGTGAAGAACTCTACGAGCAATACTAATGATGATTTTGAAACGAGTTTGCTCGAGCTTGACTCCAACGTAATTCAAGATTTTAATGAAACTTGAGCCTGAATCTATTAATTAGAAATGCATTCATGCTGTACTAAGTCAATTACTGAGGTAAGCCAGACTCAATAGTGAGCTCAAATTTGAGTGGCAATATATAAACTTTTACATCTGAATTACCGAACATCAAAATATCTGCCGATGAAAAATTTCAAGACATTTGCATTCATACATACATGCACATACAGATGACTTATACGAGCCCTGTCTCATATAAACAAGCCAAAATATCAAGGGCTCGCTTGGCTACTCCGATTAAGAAAAAGATTTTGAAGGAAACTTTGTTGTATTAAACAAACGTAGAAGAGAGAGAGATATAATATGAAACTGCTCTTATTTTTATTTACTGAGGTCGACCTTGGTTGCTGAAAAGCCTGTTGAAATCACTTTCAATACCTGATATTGAGAATTGGACCGATTCTCTTTTCTTGGATGGTTTTGCCCTATTCCAGATTGCATCCCACGGCCTCAACCATGATAGCTTATAAATATTGGTTTTTCTCCTATCCGCAGGTGTGCTTCTACCTGAAGGCAAAACATTCTGAACCACTTCACTTTTGGTTCTTTCTTCCGAAGGAGGTGAGAGATTCTGCTCATCTACAGAGGAGATTTCTTGTACCCCAGTACTAGTTAATTTGATAGTTTCCCTTGAACAAGGCTGGACACCATCAGAAGTAGTCATCTTTGAAACAGGAGACTTCGAGCTCTCCTGTCGCTTCAAAGCAATCTCAAGTTGTACCACAACTTGAGCCATTGTAGGCCGTTTCTTTGGTTCATTGTGCAAGCATCTTTTAGCAACTTCCACAAATGTCTTCAGGCAATCAGGTGATATTTGTCCCCTTAGACTTGGAGCAGCAATCTGATCAATGTTTCCCTTACTGATGCAATCTTGAGCCCACATAATGAGACTGTGTTTATCCTCGGCAACTGTTGGATACACTGCTGGTCTTCCACACAATACTTCCAGCAACACAACACCAAAGGCATATGTATCACTCTTCCTTGTCAGTTTACGTGTTCTGAAATAATCTGGGTCAAAATACCCAAATGTGCCCTTAACATTTGTGCTAACATAGCTTTGTACGTAACTTTTATTTTGCAGTTTGGCCAACCCAAAATCTGAAATCTTAGCCTCCAAATTTTCATCCAGCAGGATGTTAGAAGCCTTTATGTCACGGTGTATGATTCCATGATTGGTGCCAGAGTGAACGTAGTCTAGTCCTCGCGCAACACCAATGCAGATCCTTAGGCGTTGCTTCCAAGAGAGAGAATAATGATAATCACTCTCACCACGAAGTCCAAAGAGATGGTCACCCAACGTGCCACAGGGAATATATTCATAAAGAAGGATCATTTCTTGGTGCTCATTGCAGTAGCCGACTAAAGAAACAAGATTAGTATGTTGGAGCTTCGAAAGTGTAGCAATCTCTGTCCAAAACTCATGTTCTCCTTGCTTGGAGTTGGACTTTAACCTCTTAATGGCCACCAGCTGTTGCCCATTTTCAATGAATGCTTTGTAGACATTACCAAATCCACCCTTTCCGATAACAAGCGTATCACTGAAGTTATCTGTGGCTGATTGGATCTCAGCAAGGGAATAACGACGACAGAGTCCTCCAGTCGAGATTGATGGCTTGTTTCTGTCCTCAATAGCGTTGGCTTCCCAGATTTGCCGCAACCTAAAAGCAATGATGTTGACTACAGTGATTATAATTACTGCACCAGTTACAACCGCGTTTCTTCGACAAAAAAATGACAATAATATTCGTAGAGTTCCAGATGATGAAGCTTGTGTAGAAGACGAGGGGTATAGAGAGGCAAGACTATTGTACAAGTTGCTCAACTTGCATATCTCCAATCCTCTAAGGGGTCCATCTATCAATTCACCCTTCAACAGAAGGGAAATTCTTAGATCACGCCTAGCCTCTTCTTTATGTCTTTTAACCATTACTATATAGTCTCTGTACCAAAGGATGTCATTGTCGCCCCTCTCTTTCACTATATCAACATTAGTTTCGGCAATCATGTCATTTATGAGGACACTGTACACCATGTTGCCAGTCTCTGCCATACGCAGTCCTTTCTCGTAGAAATGAAGCCTGATTAAGAATCCAAATCCGACATCCACAGATATTTTCCAGGTGAAAGTGTTGATCCCATTTTTCTTTTTATATGAAACTGTTTCCCACATCCTAAATTTACCAGAATTATCTTCTGATATGGGATCCCATATAATATTAAATCGCTTTACGATTTCAAGTGCAGTGCTTTTGTCAATATAGATTCGAGACTTTTGGCCAACCACTTGGGCTCCGAGACCACCACCATGAGAGTAATAAAGGTCAGTAGGCAAGGATATTACCTCAATTCCGTTTATAAAAGCATACGTTTTATGTGACTGGCTATGTCCGGGAGAAAAAGTTATGGTCAACAGTTGATTTTCTTCTATATTGATGCAGTATTCCTTAACGAAAGATTTTACGCCGAGTGCATCAGCAGTTATTGAAGCACTAAAGTTACTAAGGAGGGTGAAAGGCCCAACTTCAACTGTGAAAAAGTCTCGAGACTTCTTAAATTGCCAGTATAAAGCCAGATTAAAGTGAAGGCGAATAAGTTTGAGACCTGGCCTTACTCGAAATGTATAAGAGAATTGTGATTGAGAGATTCGTGCTGTCTTGTAAGGGACGGGATCCACTGAAGCCAAATTATGGATGGTGCTTGAGCTGGTGGATGAGCCCTTTATTTGTGGTGGGGAATCCGATATATCTCCAACCCATTCCCTGCCATTGAAAGCCGTTGAATAGCCAGTGGAACCACAGTTAATTGCTACATCCCCATTGAGGTAATAACCTGCAGAATGCTTTGTAAAGGTAAAAATAAGATGAAGGATGAAAAANCCGTTGAATAGCCAGTGGAACCACAGTTAATTGCTACATCCCCATTGAGGTAATAACCTGCAGAATGCTTTGTAAAGGTAAAAATAAGATGAAGGATGAAAAAGAACAGATTGACCATTGAAACTGGATGCAGATACATGTTGTGATTGTATATTTTGGTGTAAACAAGAGAGGATGGTAGCAGTCGATGGTCTATGCAAGAGATTTCTGTGCAGTAAGATTTGTCAAAGTCAATAGGTTTTGCGCAATTGCCTAGTAACTTCATTCACATGAGAGCTAGTATATTCAAATTCACAAGAGAATGACAAAAAATAAAGAAAGATACAAATCAAGACTTTTTCCATGCCCGGAGCAATTTAAGTTTATACTAATAGAGGTTTTTCTTGAACATTTTTTTTGACCTTTCCTGCTCATGACATCAGTTAAAAATGCTATCTCCCATCTTTTGCTTATTGGTAATTTACTAACTCTGATGAGGCCAAAATGACGTGACGGAAAAGGCAACAAGAATGCATTTTTCATTGATATGGACGCGGGATGCCCGGATGGCATATAATATGTTTTGGAAACATCTACTGTTGATTAATGCCTTTGGAGTTAAACTCAACCTCTTTTGCTGTCTTATAGGAGCTTTTCCTTTGTATTTGCTCAGTCCGAATTTGAGAAAATTGCAGCTCCTTTTAGATTGTTCCAACGTTTCTAGAGGGATTCTATACGTACAGGGCCACATAACGTAGAGGGCCCATGAATTTTTCTTAGAAGTATTCTAGCAAATATTTGTTCCCATCCTTTTTTGTTTATTTCAGTGTCAACGCAACTTACTTATGTGATTATTGCCTATAAGTTAATTTTTATGATTGCAGACAACAATATCTGACTTGATTGAGAGATTTTATGATCAAATGAAGGGAACTTTTTTTTTCTTCAACGATTCCTTTGCTGGAAATATTTACCCAAAAAAGGCAGTTCAATGCTGTCTATAAATTGCAACTGTAAGTTGGAATCTCCACATTTATCATGTCTCCTTTTCTCTGGCTTTGTAGTTCATCTTCTCTCTTACCTGGGAACTTTAGCCTTGTTTCTAATAGAAGTTACTTTTAAGTAACTTTTCCAAAAGTTACTGCCTTTTTGGGGATTTGTTGTTGAAAAAGACTTTCTCTTTTTTATGTCTTACATTCTTTTCAAGAAAGTACCCATTTTATTTTTTTCTTTTAGCTGAGCCTAACATGCTCTTGATATACCCAAGAGTTTTGCTGATGGATGAAGCTAAAAGTGTTGAATATGCTGAGTTACCAAATGCTTGTAAGTTGATATATTCCTTTGGTGCTCTTAACTTCATTGTTGTTTGGAAAACTTTATTTTAGCTTCATCATTTATCTAAAGAATAATTCAGAAGGCTCTTCTTCATCATGTCATTTTCATTTTCCAAAATGAAGATAACAGCATCTTGATAGCAAATGAGTGGAAAAATAATTTCCATAGAAACTCTCCATTATTAATCTTTTTAACTCGTTAAATTTGGCTAAAAGAAAGAAGTAATCCCAGTTCCTACGTACGAATTTGGAGGGAAAACTAGAAACATAGTAAATGAGAATCCTAACATTAGTTACATATAAATACAAAAAGTTTATGATTAATGATGTTGCTAGTGGGTGCTAATAATACAAATGACAGTTTTAAATTGAATCAAAAAGGATGCAGACGTGGGCGTGCTTTCTATCGACACTCAAAACTCTCTAATAGTTACCTCATTCGTGGAGTCGATGTAAGCATACTTCAATCTAGATTCTGTATCAAACCAAAATCCAGGTAGTTTTGGTAGTGGCAACGTAACACCTTCTCCTTCCAACATATCTAGCACTGATCGCATTGTTGGTCGATCATCTGCTCGTTCTTGGACACATAAAAGACCGATTTGTATACAACTTAATGCTTTATCTGCTGAAAACTCATCCCCAATTGATTTATCCAACAACTGTAATGCTTTCCCTTTGTTCCACATCTTCCAGGCCTGAACAGTGAGAAAATAATTACCAATTTCTTAGTTATAATCTAGTGACATCAAGTATTATCAGGAATCCTGCTGCACCTTCTGGGACAGCTACCTACTGTTTATGAGTTAGTTCCTGAACTTACATGCTCAACAAGTTTTCCGACAGGAAATTTTCTGTAACTCCTTGTGCCACTCAAAATCTCTAAGACAACAACTCCAAAGCTAAAGACATCCGACTTGACTGATAATACACCATGCATGAGATATTCTGGAGACATATAGCGACTATAAATCATATTAGATGAATTATAGAAATTAGTATGTTACTTAGATGAAGCTAGAGTTATGCGTCATTGTGTTAATACTTACTGTGTTCCAACAATGCGGGTAGTTATTTCTGTTTGATATTCTTCTAAACTTCTAGCAAGGCCGAAGTTTGAAATTTTAGGCGTCATCTCATTGTCCAGTAATATATTGCTAGTGTCGAGATCCCTGTGAAAAATTCTCAATCCCGAATCTTGATGAAGATAAACAAGACAACGAGCAATACCTATGATGATTTTAAAACGTATGGTCCATCCAAGTTCATGACGTCTTGCTTCATCTGTCTCAAGTCAAATGAGCTCATATAAAATTGACCAATAATTTATTTTTTCCAAAGAAAGAAAATGATATTCCAGAATTGAATTAATTTTAGTTCTGAAAAAAGAGAAAGGACTGAAATATAACCAAAAATGTGAGCATCTAGACTTTTGTTCCCCATAAACTCGTATACAAGTATACTTTCTTCTTGATGAAAGCAGTATCCAAGTAGTTTAATGAGATTCGGATGCTGAAGTTTGGAAATCAGAAGAACCTCATTTTTCAATTTAGTGAGGCCTTGTCTGGAATTTGATGGAACCTTTTTAACAGCTACTTCCTGTCCTGTAGATAATACACCCTATACAACAAAGAATAAATAGCATTAGCAGAAAGATTGAACTTCAAAAACACCATCTTAAGGGAGAGGTTGGGAATTAGAAGTCTAGCAAACAGTCAAACACCACCTTGTAAACACTACCAAATCCACCAATTCCAATATTATTTGAACGCGAGAATTTATTAGTTGCAGCTGCAATAGTTTCCCAATCAAACCTATGCAAATCCACATTCTCTTCAAAATATTCTGAAACATAATAAGAGTTCTCATTAACCGTGAGACTGGAAATGGATAGAGCCAGCTATGCATGTTCAAAGTAAGACTTAGACTAAGAAATGAGTTTTTACTGGATCTAGGCTCCATTGTGTTAAAAAAAAAAAAACTAACAAAATTTGAGCTCATCTTTTCTAATTATCAAACAATGCATTTCCTCAACTCATTCAATTACTGAGATAGATTAGGTACAATTATGAGCTTGAATTTGAGGCTTGTATGAGCTGTCTCATTTACTGAACAAGCCAAATATCAAGGTCTGCGCCAATTAAAGATATGATTCTGAGGAAGTGTTATCATAATAAGTACACAAGATAAACAGATCACATGCCAAAACGTGAAGAATATATGGTAACTGCATTTATTTCTGCTTATGGAGCTTGAAGTGAGTTAGCTGAGAACCATTTGAAATAGCTTCCAACAACGAGATTATTATTAGCAATGTCTGTGGTTAGTGTAATACCTAATATTGAGAAGGGGCCCAATTCTGTTTTCTTGGATGCTTTTACCCTGTTCCAGAATGCATCCCATGGCCAAAACTGTGATAGCTTATAAGCATTGGTTTTTCTCTTATCCACGGGCGATCCTCTGCCTAAAGGCTCAGCATTCTGAAGCATTTCACATTTCTTTCTTTCTGCCGGTAGAGGTGCGATATCCTTCACCTCTACAGAAGACATTTTTTGTATCTCCGTACTAATTGATTGGACAGTTTCCCCAGAACAAGGCCAGACACTGTCAGCACTAGTTACCTCTTTGACATATTCCTGCTGTTCCAGTGCAAACTCGAGTTGTACCACAACTTGAGCCATTGTAGGCCGTTTCTTTGGTTCATTATGCAAGCATCTTTTTGCAACTTCCAGAAATGTCATCAGGCTCTCCGGTGAAATTTGTCCCCTCAGACTTGAAGAAATAAGCTGATCGACTTCTCCCTTACTTATGCAGTCTTGAAACCACATGGTGAGACTATGTTTGTCCTCCGTGACCCTTGGATCCACAGCTGGTCTTCCACACAATACTTCCAACAACACAACCCCAAAGGCATAAGTGTCACTCTTCCTTGTCAGTTTACGGGTTCTAAAATAGTATGGGTCAAAATACCCAAATGTGCCTTTAACGTTTGTGGTAATATAGCTTTGTAAGTAAGTTTTCTTTTGAATTTTGGCCAACCCAAAATCTGAAATCTTAGCATCGAGATTTTCATCCAGCAGGATGTTTGAAGCCTTTATGTCGCGGTGTATGATTTCATGATCAGTACCACTGTGTAGGTAGTCTAGTCCTCGACCCACCCCAATGCAGATCCTTAGGCGTTGCTTCCAAGAGAGAGAAGAATGATAATCACTCTCGCCATCAAGTCTAAAGAGATGATCAGCCAACGTGCCACTGGGAATATACTCATACAGAAGAATCACTTCTTGAAACTCATTGCAATATCCGATTAAAGAAACAAGATTAGCATGATGGAGCTTCGAAAGTGTTCTGACCTCTGTCCAAAACTCATGCTCTCCTTACTTGGAATTGGATTCTAACCGCTTTATGGCTACAATTTGTGGCCCGTTATCAATGAATCCTTTGTAGACTTTACCAAACCCACCTTTTCCGATAACAAGTGCATCATTGAAGTTCTCAGTGGCTAATTGTATCTCAGCAATTGAAAAAGGACGACAGATTCGTTCAGTCGAGGCTGATAACTTGTTCCTATCTTTGGTATAATTAGCTTCCCAAATTTGCATCAATTTATGAGTAATGACGTTGATTACAGCAATTATAATCACTGCCCCACTGAACAAGACACCAAAACATTCAAT
>CAIGRO010075017.1:0-13361 GCA_903798355.1 Fraxinus baroniana
GTGGGGGTGGGGTATGGATAATTAATTATATAATATATATATTTAATTGGAATTAACACCTGAATTTTGAAATAATTTAACAAGTTTGTTAGTTTTGAAATGTAAACTTAATATGTAGGATTTATGTATTGTTCCCTAATAAAATTGATGATCCACGAGCCGAGCTCGTGGCTTTAAGGGCCGGCTCGGCCCATTGACATCTCTATGTCAAGGTTTTTATTTCCATAATAGTAATTTGACTTGAAAGAAGTTTACGTTATGTCAATCTATTTATTTTTTAAAGACTGTTGATAACTCTAATGCATTTAGTGAATATGCATATTGGCAAAGTGATTTTAGCTTATTTTTTCTTTCTTAATACCGTTTTAGTTATCGTCACTGCTGGTGACTACAATGCCATGCTAAGTAGCAGAATGGGGAGATATTTGAATACGCGACAAGGTATCTAATGCTTTCAGTTCGTGTAATTTGTAAAGTCAAGTAACAGGCTTCAAGCTTGTCCAATTAAGAGCATACAAATTTTAGATGACAACGTATTAATATAAATTGCACTTTATAGTACTCCCGTGGTTTGCTTGAACTTTACCCCGCTTCAGGGGCGGAGCCAGGAGGGACAACAAATATTTCTACTGGGCTTATACGTAAAAAAAAAAATTCCAAAGAAACTTTTTTTACTTTTTTTATTTGGGCCTATGCCCCAGCCCCACCCTTCTCCTTGCTTCGAGCTTTTAAAATATATAGCTGTGTTGTGAAATTATCTCACAAGTTAGATGGTACAATATACACACAATTAGGATCCGACCAACCCAATCTAAACTGTTCAACCTGACCAACCCAAACCGCCCCATTTGGGTTGGTTTTTTGGGTTGTGTTGGATTTTGAGTTATAAATTAAAATCCAACTCAACTTGATAAATTTAAATAAAAAAAAATTATATATATATTTGAAATAAAAAAAATTAAATAGTCTACATTGGAGAAGATAAGATTTATAATTTGTAAACGTCCATTTTTTTATATATATAAACTGATTAACATGAATATTATGCACAAATGCAAAGTTATTAACGATAAAATAAAAATTAAGGATATGATAATGAAATGGATGAATCCCAAAAAAATGTAAAAAAGAAAATACTTCATAATTTTAAATTTATTTATACATTATTTTTCATAAAGAATTTCTTATATAGGTGTTAAAAAAATAAATGAAGGTTTTCAAGTAATTTCAAACTTTGAAAAATTGTCTAAAAAAAATGTAATCAAATTCAACATTTATTGGACCGAAGTCCAACCGAACAACCCAATCCAAATTAGCCCAAACTTGATTGGCTTGATTTGTGTTGTGTTGGGTTGAGTTGGAATTAAATCAATAATTAACT
This sequence comes from Fraxinus baroniana, assembly GCA_903798355.1. NCBI lineage: Eukaryota > Viridiplantae > Streptophyta > Magnoliopsida > Lamiales > Oleaceae > Fraxinus > Fraxinus baroniana. Next base: position 1,382 of record CAIGRO010075017.1, read on the forward strand.
TGAATTGGTTTGATTTTGATCAAACCAACCATGTTGTGTTGGGTTTGAGTTGGGAAAAAAAAAAAAAAAAAAAAAAAAGAGCAACACAACCCACGTACACCCTACAAACAATAGAATGAGTGTAGAGTTGAATGAATTGATATTTACCTATTTGCTATAATTAAAATTTGTTCTAATCAAGAAAAAAAAATCAATTATTTAATTTTGATTTTGAAATATTCTAATTATGGAGTAAGCTAAGCAAATAAAAATGTGTTTATATTCCAATGTTCAATCAGAGATATGAATATAACTATTAATGATGAATCTCTACACGATATGAAATTTCACTTTCTTCATCGTCAAGAAAATTCGAAATGATGAAAAACTCGTACTGCTCTATGATCTATATTACGGTCGTTTCATTTCATCTAGATAGTCTATTTATAGAGTGTGTTTGGTAGAGATTAAAATCGGATTAAAATTGAAAAATTAGCCGTTATTGTTGACTTTTATTAAACGAGTGGAACCCAATAACGATCATATTTTCAATTTTAATTGGCTTTTTAGCTCCACCAAACAGGCCCATTGTCTTTTATGAGCCTTGAAGATCGTGCATTGAAATACTCAAAACACCACTGCTTTAAAGTTGAAATAAAAAATTTGAGAAGCTAATTTGGGAACCATCATGACCTAGGAATGCAATTTGCAACCTACTTGTGACCTTTGATTGCATTCCGAACATGGGACAATTGGTCACAAAAATCCTCCAGCCGCGGCCTCGAAATACAATTGGAGGTCGCAAGTTTCAATTCTTTAATATTTTCAAATTTGGTCCCTAAGTCTCAAATTTTGCCCAATTTAGTCATTCAACCTTTGATTTTGTTCATTTTAGTCCCTAAACTTCTAATTTGATCCAAATTGGTCCTCCAACTTTGAATCTCTTGAATTTTGTCCTTCAATTTCTAAAAATATTCAAGTTGACCCCAAGTTTCTTTTTCATCCACGTTTGGTCTCCAAACTTTCCAAATATCAAATTTAATCCCCGGAACTTATGAAATCATTCAATCAACTATTCCAAACTTCCAATCAAGTCTCAAACTCCCAGTAATTATGTGATTACACCCCTTTTTTGCTCCAAGTCTCTTCATTTTTACTTCGTACATCTTTTTTTACCTAGAAAACTATATATAAGCTGAAATAAGTAAAAGTCTGTCCAAGTAAATCACTTGTGCCATATATAGGGCTTCTTGTGCCATTCTTATAAGAATTTTTGCCCTGCTTGAATAAGGTTGCATTTCTGCTGTATTTTATTGGTATTTATCCCTCTTTTTCAGTTTCTCTGTAACTTTTTACATAATAATATTTTAATTAATTTGCAAAGAGATACCCATGTCCCAAAAGATCATTAAGCTTAGTCTAATTCGAAATTTTATCTGAAAGTCACAGACGTATGATTTCACCAATTTTTTAGATATATACATGTAGATCAAGTATCTCTTCGAAATTGAAACCTCAAATCTTGAAATAGGGAAGGGAGGTCGGTCTCAATCCGTTGATCCTTCTCTCCCTCCATTTATTGTTCAAAGGGGTCATTTTCATCATACCGTCCATGGAAACTACCTTTCGAAATACATTGAACCTCTAAAATCTTAAAGCAGACACCCATGAAATCTCATTTGAAGTAGACAAGCATAAACTTGTTCACGTCTGAGAAAGGACAAAATGCATTCTTTATGGTCATTGTCCTTTTCTCAGCCTACACAAAGTCCATTTTTTCCTACAGACAATCTCAATTCCACGTTTCGAATTGTCTTTATTCCACAAAACATGAGAAAACATTGAACTTTAATGTCCATATTATCAATTGAAAATGATAAATTTTAATTAAGTGCTTAGCCTCTAATGTATTTTTCTTCAATCATATTAGATAATTGAGTTTGAGACAACAAAATATACGCAAAATCTTGATGATCTCATACGTTGTAGCCATATTCATTAACATTAAGACAAAAAAAATTACAAGCAATTGTTTTTTTTTTTTTTTTAAAAACTTTTGCATAATGGTCATTGGCATCTAAATAGTTAGCATAATTATTAAGCACTTAAGTCTTTGTGATGTTACCTGTCGAGTAGTGTTTTGTTCTGCTAAATGGTGCAATGAAGAAGTATTTTTAACAAATCTTTTGTCACCATGACGTTGGAAAAAAATTATATTCCTTCTTCGAATCGGGATGTTGTTCAAATCCTCTAACTTTCGTTCTAGTTTCATTCATTAAAATTACACTAAGGTTAGTGGCATCAATTCGGATCGATCCATCAAGTAACATAGCCAGTCTCGACTTCTGTAAAATTATAATGATTGAACTAACCTCATCTTGTCTAATTCAACACAACTCGTCTATTATGAGCGATCAACAGATGAATGTCTCGCTCTCAAATTTCGTATGAATAAGTAAGGTTCCAAACTAACCCCATAAAATAATATGTTGTTTTATTTTTTATTTTAAAAAAAAATCATGGAAGGATTGCGTCGACAATAAGAAACCGTGAGCTTTGAACTAATAATTAACATGTTTTGATATTGGGCTCCATTATGAGTTATACTTTCTCATCTTTTTAGGGTTCTAAATGTCCTCATGTGGACTTTTTAACATTATTCATAATTTCTTTGCAAGAAATTATGATGGCCATTGTGGGTCAAATCAAAACTTTTAAATAAACTCAGCCCCTGTTTGGTAAAAAATAAAATTCAGTTTTAATTTACGTTAAAATCAACAATTAATTTTAACCATATATTTTGTGAGATCCACAACTTTTTAACCACACGTCTCATCAACTTTTATCAAAATTTAATAAAAATCTGATTTTAATCTCCACCAAACGTTGGCCTAATCTTACGTCCTGCATATGCTTTATATTGAGCTGTTTGAGCACTTTTTTTTTTTTTTTGAAACTATATTTTGAAATAATGATTTGATGGAGAATATGTGATTAAAAATTAAGAATTTTTTTTTGAATTTACATGTAATATTATTTTATTAAAAATGTGATTGAAAATATAAGAGAGAAATATGTATTTTAAAAATAATGAAGATCAAACAAGGGCATTATAAGATTTCTCATTAGTTTTTTCTTACTTAATTATATATTTTTAATTGAGACAGATAAGACCTCGACGAATCTACCTAATGATTCATGGAGAAGTTTTTACCTTTTAGGGTTTCTAAGCAAATGAACAAAATTGAGTTAACCACTATTATTGAAAAAATTGACGGTTTCCATCAAAAAAAATTTCCACCTTTTGTCGATGAATTCAATTGCTTTCCCTATCAGCATCACATCAGTTTTCCAATCCAAAATCGTGTTATGAATCTTGAAGATAACATTGTTAGAAAGCGAGTTAACAAAATAAAATATATTCCACGAATGGTTCATAAATTGTACCATTAAAGATTTTTTTTTTTTTTTAAAAGGAAACTCATAATATAATTATGACGTCGAATTGTAGGCACTAGGCTGTCCTTAAGCTTCCGGTGGATTGAGACGGGACAAATTGCATGCTCAACCTCCATATTCAAATGTTGAACTCGCCGAGTGTTGGGTCCGCCTGTGCTGATTTCGTCGAAAAAAAATGGCTTATAAAGTTTGATGAATAACTTTAAATATTTGTAAATGTAATAACTTTTAACAATAGATCGTGTGTCTTATATTGTATGGTGCTAGTTTAACATGCAAGAGGCACAACGTTCAATTCCAAGATCTTCCCCTCTTTCTTTTAATTTTTTAACTTCCAAATTGCTCAAAGCAAAATTTTATATCATATTTGCAATAGACAAGATTCGAACTCGTACTCTACATGCGGAAATGGCTTGACCACTATGGCAATCCAAGAATTTTAGCAATAAATTTGACAAGAAACTATATATTCAATTTAGAAAGTAATAGACTACTTGTTTTAAAAATTATTATTATTATTATTATTATTATTATTATTATTATTATTATTATTAACTTAAATTCAATATTGCAATGACTTAATAGTTGAACCAATAATTTGTACAATCAACGATCGAGTTGGTTATAACTTATAATAACAATGTATAATATATATATATTGTTAGACTTTGTCAATTTATTTGTAAAATTTAAATTTGGACAATTTAACTACTATTCTTTATTTTTTTAAATTTTTATTGTTAAATTTTGTTAGTTTATTTTGTAAAATTTTAATTTAGACAATCTAACTACTATTCTTTATTTCTTTAAGAGTTCAAAACACACATTTTTTTGGGTCAAAAATAGTTCTAAAAATGATTGTTTTAAAAACTTTGCATAAGTTTTACCTAAGTTTGGAATTTGTATCTATCGTTTAATTATGCTTTACATATAAGTTTTGGATTATATTTTTATTGTATATGATTTTTACATTTATATTGAAGAATTTTTTAATATTATTTAATTAAAATAATCTCATTATTGCGGCTAATGATGGCAAAAAAACACGCTCCACCCCTCCTCAAATGGGGTAAAAAAATTCGTCCCGAGGGGTTGGTGGGGCGGGGCGGGGTGCCCCATCCTGAATCACCCCGAACCTGCCCCGTGAAAAATAAAAAAAAATTAATTAACAGGAAATCTTTGTAAAAAGAAATTAAACGGGGCAAACCCGTACCCCGAACCCGCCCCGCCCGCCCGCCCTCGTCTAAGATGGGACGGGGCGGGTTGGGGGAGTGGCGTGGCATGGCAGGGTGTGCCCCACCCCGAACTCGCCTCGTTGCCATCTCTAATTGCAGCCTTCAGCTACCAACAACCGCTCTAACGCACTCAACTTCCTGGGTTTGCCCCTGGTCAAGGCACTATTAAAAACGCCAATGTTGTTGAGTCGAGAAATATTCTCCATCCGAATTTCATTTTGTATTAAACTTATCAAATGATGATAGGAGCTTGGCTTCTTGTTATTGAAATCCTGTCAAAAGGGAGTCTTAATCAGTAGATAGTTCCATGGGCTTTCTCATCAAAAATAGTTTCGCAAGCGATCATCTTAGCATTGAATTGTGCAAAGTAGCTCTTAGGGGATTCACCTTCCTCCTGCCTCATATCAATTAGCCTTGTAGTCAGGGTCTGTCCCATCCCACTACTAGCAAATTCCCTTAAGAAAATTTACTTCAATAGTGGCCAGTTCTGTATTGACCCCAATGGTAGCTTATTGTACCAACGCTTGGCAGATCCGTCTGATGTAGATGGAATTTTTTATGCGGATGAAGTTATTCGGAATAGGCTCCTCCTTGATCTCCTGGGAGATTATAGATGTTCATTGTCATTGTCTAGTTCGTAGGACTTTGCAAGTCAATCATCGTATTTTTCTGACAGAGGAGTGTTATACAAGATGTTGATCAAGTTGTCACCTTTGGGCCCTCCCTGCGACTATTCTTCATGTCATATGAGGTTACTTCTTCCATAAACCTTTCCTAGGCAGGCTTCCTAATGTGTTGTCATTTATGTTGCCCAGGCGCACCGTCGCTAGTTTTTGACATCTGTTGATTATTGCTACCATTGCGAGAAGTGTTGTTAGCATGATCTATCTCATTTTCTTCAGACTCGCCTAGGGGTGGGCGTGAGTTGGGTTGGGTCGGTTTTTGCCCCAACCCAACATTGTCGGTTTATTTGAAATACAATTCAATATAACCCATGTAAATATTGAAACCCAACCCAATTACGTGTTGGTCGGGTTGGGTTGGGTTGGTCGGTTTGAGATAAGCTTATCGCATAAAAATTAAAATCATCCAATTTTTTTGATGTAAAATAACATTAATATAGCCATTCGGTGTGAATAAACTTGAAACATAAAATTGTACAATCCTTCAAAATACAATAATGCAAAGTTTACAAACATGCATGTCCGAATCAAATTAATAAAATACAGAAGTCAATTCATCAAAAAACAACACCTAAATTATTTCAATCTCCATCCCTATGAAGCTGCCAGATAATATATTACAAATAGTCAAAAGCTCAACAGCATGTAGAAACAGATTGCTTAAGCTATGTTAAGCTCAACAACATAGTAACCTTCAATAAATAAGTAAAAATAGAGCAATAATGTAGGACATGGAACGAGTATGTTAATTTCTGGTAAGCTAAAGCATTACTTCACTAAATTTTTGCATGATTGGACAGCCAGTTGCTATAACATAGAGGATGAACAATCAACATCAGCATTCATTGGTTATAGCTAATGCACTACGTGGATCTTAGTTTGGTTTCGTAAGAAGGGTTGAGTAAATACAACAAAAAGACAGGTCCTACACAGAAGAATAAAATGAGAAATGAATCGGTGGTTAACATTTTGGCAGTCGAATACAAAGAAATCGTTAATGACCAAGAACAAAAGATTTTCTCATCAAGCACCAGAAATTTTTCATTGTCAAACACGTTAATGTAATTCAAGAACTAAGAATCATTTTCTAATCATACAAAGTTCGTCATTCATATAACATATTCAAAAATTGAAACTAGCAGAATAATGATTTATGGAATTGTTATAGCATAAATCAAAATAGAAAGTAGAAACTGAATCGGTGGTGGTCTCGGATTACCTTTCTCACCATGGTTGATGGGTGAGCCGTGAGCGAGAAAGCAGATCTGTAGATCTTAGCGAGAGAGCAAGAGACGGAGAGATGAGAAGACTGAAGAGGGATGAGAGTTGTGTTGTGTGTTTGTGGGCTTACTGGGCTGTGGGACGAGGATTAGAAATTAGAATTTTAGGGTTTTATCTTTTTTTTAAAAAAAAAAAATTTTGGGTTTCGGTTTGGGTTGGGTCGGGTTCTATCGGGTTTGGATCGTTAACCCACGCCCGACCCGACCCAAAACCCAAAAATTGACCCGTAACCCGCCCAATTAATGCAAAAAACCGACCCAACCGGTCGGTTTGGGTCGGTTCGATCGGATTGGTTTGGATTTTGCCCACTCCTAAACTCGCCATGACATTGGCCTTCTTGTTTTCAACCTTCACGTAAAGATGCATTCTTCATTGTGACCACCTTTAAGTTCTCTGTCATTTCTTGTATGGTTTAAGCCGTGGACATCAGAGTTTCTTCACATTGCCTTTTAGGGTTAACGTCACTGTCCACTGGACAGTCGTTGCAGTCTCCAACTTCAACCTCCAGTTCTTTTATTTTTTCTTGTTTATCCGAGGATGTTTTCAAGATTGTCACCGCATTATACTACACATTAAGCTAATATGTGCGCTAGCAAGGTGCACTGCCTGGCTAGCACAAATTTTGCAGTGCACTCAGTGCTCATACGCTGCCAAGCAACACCAATTGTGTCTTTTCGTTCCATAACTAATGTTATTGTTCTAATCGAAATTCTTTTTCAGATTCTAAGATGTATTTTATTTAAGTCCAAAACACATTTACCAATTATTCCAATTTATTGAAAAAGGTGTGATAAGAATTTGTATAAAGATTCAACCTTTTTTTAATGGGTTATATGAAAAAATTGAAAATCTCTTCTTGTTTTCTATAAGAATAATGCTATGCAGCACCATTAATATTGGTGATCCAGTATGTCTATGGGCCCGATCTAAGTCCATCCCAATTGAGCTGTTTTCAAGGTCGGGGCCCAAGGGGAGGTCGGGGTACAAGTAACCAGTTCGGCCCAATAACTAGTTCTGGTCCAGTAACTCACCCTTGCCTACTTAACCCTATCACACGTTACCAAAGAATGTTATTTCCACTTAAACACAATTTCCTAACTTATTACCTAATTTAACGTTAACTCGAGCAGCGCACTCCCAACACAAACACCCTAAATAAACTAGAAAAGCTTTTAGGACTTCACCTTCAACATTTATAAATATATAATTTAGCCTCAGTATTCAGGTATATTTTCAGCATACATTCCAGCATATATCATCTTCCTCAATTATCTGACTTAAGCATCAAATGGGCAATGAGGACACATCTCGATGCCTTTGTTTCAGGTATTGAAGATTAGGAACAATGGAGTTCAACCTTGGAGCTCGAGTTCATTCGGTAACGAGTTTTTGGTAGGATCAAATATTATAACACTAGCTTTTGTAACATTCAAGTGATAATTTGATAAGTCAATTTAAATATGACTCATTTCACTACAAAATAATTTATCTATTATTCACTTGAATGTCATCTAAATTAGTACTTAACACCAATGATACGGGTTAATTCTTTAAATGGTCACTAAACTTTGTCAAAGATTCTCATGAGGTCATTGAACTTCAAAACTTCCATAGGTAGTAACTGAATTTTGCAAATCGAGACTCCAGCAATCATTGACCTAACACTGGTTGGAAAATCAAACGATTTTGATGACGTGTCAAATGGAGCAAGTGTGACACGTTTGTATACAATTTGTTGGCCAAGTAAGCAAATTACTGATGAGGTGGACAACTTCAGAGTTGAATGACTACCTAGGGAACCTTTGGTAAAATTCAGAGACCTCGTGAGGGCCTTTGGTTAAATTCAATGATCTTGTGGGAACCTTTAGCAAAGTTCAATGACCCAATGAAAATTTTGAAAAAACTCAGTGATCATTTGGTGAAAATTTTATGTTTTAAGAGACCAGTCCATTCCTAAACTCAATGCAACTATTGAAATGGACATGACTCAATGAGCATAAACATTAGGACAGAGACTATAAAAATTTATGAAATCAATCCTTGGGCAATAATTCAACACACACATAAGGTACAAAAGGTCAGAAGTCAGTTTAGTCACCATTCTCCATAATAAATAATCTTCAATTTGCTTAAGTAGGTTAAATTATTGTCTTAGTTAACATGAAAGCATGATAGACAAATCTTTGAAATTCACATGTTATTAATTGGGAACACTTAGACGCACAACCTCTTAGAGCTCTCACGTACTCTCTCAACCCAACATGCGGACCTTATATCTATACTAATTTATGAGTGCTTTATCATTTAACTACTACACTAGCCTGAATGCACATGTGAATATGCATAAATCATCACTGAAATTTTCCATTTGAATAGAGGCATTTAACTGCACGTATGTGAACATGTGTCCTAATGTTTATACTCATTGAGTCATGCCCATTTGAATAATTGCATCGATTTTAAAAATTGACTAGTCTATTAAAACATACAATTTTTCCCAAATGATCACTGAACTTTTTCAAAGTTTCCCACGGGGTCGCTGAACTTTGCCAAAGATTCACATAGGGTCACTGGACTTTATCAAATGTTCACATGAGGTCACTGAACTTTACCAAACGTTCCCAAGGTAGTCACTTCACTTTGTAGACATCGTCCACCTCATTAGCAATTTGCTTGCTTGGCCAACAAATTGTACACAAATGCGCCACGTCACTTGCTCCGTTTGACACGTCATCAAAATTGTTCAATTTTGCAACGGACGTTAGGTTAGTGATGGACGGGGTCCCAAGGACGGATCCAAGATTGGATCTAAGACAGGACTACATAATTTCAAAACAGGCTAATAAGAAAAAAAAAAAATTTACACATGAAAATCTGTTGGTAAAAAAAAAAAAGAAAAACCTTACAAAAAAAAAAAATTTTTGGGCCTTGGGCGGGGGCTATAGCCTAGCCCAGCCCAGCCCCCCTGTATCCGTCTCTGCTTACAATGCGTAAAGTTGTGACCCTTGTGAAGAATTGTAACTTTTGAAAAGAGTTGTTTAACAATCTAGAAATAAGATTGTTGGTTTAATATGTGAGACACATGCAAATATATGAAATGATAGAATTCACCTCCATCTTCCTCCTTAAAGCTATATTTTACATGCATACATACATTCTTCTCTTTCAAAGTTTGATCATACTTTGTAAACTGAAAATATAGAACACTAGATATTCTATAGTAGCTTCTTCTGTCTTTAGTGTTTGGGGTTGTCTTTCTTAGTGCGTTATTCATATTCTGATGCCATTGTATCCTGGAGAAGCCTTTTTTACCAGTATGCATCAACGGATTGGAGGCAAACACCATCTTAAAGAAAGCACAAAAACATGCATAGAAATCTACCACAGATTTAAAATTTGAAGTCTTCGTGAAACATCTTTATCAACAGGTTTGGTTAGATGTTCGTGATTTCTCCAACATGTTTCTTTTGACTTAGAATTGAATGGAAATTTGTTCGACTTCATCTACTTCTTACCACTGCATTGTTAAGATAGTTCCAACAAAACTTAACGCTAACATAGTTGAGATTCTTATATTAATTTGAGTGGTCGGTTGCTTTTTTAGCTTGTACAAACAAATAAAATTTACCACATTTTAACTGACTAATTAGAAAATGTGGTGAAATTGGTTATATTATTAAATAAAAACTGTTCAAATACTTTTCAAGCTTGACCAATCAAGGTTATTGTTACAACTTCTCTTTTGTGTGACAATATTTATTGAATGAGTTGCAAATTTGTTTAGAATCATTATGTTTATAGCATTATTAATCCAAAGTGGTGGGTTTGAGGGGAGTTGTGAAGGTTTGTTTATAGGGTTTATGAAAATAAGAGTGATAATTTTTTATGCCTTTTTTCTTGTGAACAAAACAATAATCAACATATTGATTACAATTGTTCCAAGTACAAATGTCTGAGCAAGAGGTAGCCAAGGATGCGAACTTGTGACAGAGCAAAGTGACAAGGAACATTACCCATGTTGACCCCAAAAAATGTTACCAACAGATGACGGCCCCACTCGTGCACGTGCAAGCCAAATCCAATACGTTAATGCCGATCGACGGTCATGAGGGGCTCAACGACACGAGAAGTTTTTGTTCGAACTTTGACGAGATAAACAGAACACGATTGTATAAGAAACCAATCGACAAAGAACAAAATTTGTAGTTGAAATGCGATAGCAGATGAGAAAATTATATAACTCCAAGTATATAGAGTTTCATTAGTCTTTACATATTATATGGATGGGGTATTTATAGTAGTTCAAATGAAATGGTGACCTTTGAATCAATTTACATGTGGCTTTATCTCCTTGGCCGAGGTGTCAAGTCCTAGCAATCACCACCTTGACCTTCTAGCCTTACAAAATATTAAATGCTCTTACATTTGACAAGAAAAGACACTTACATACTTTTCTCAAATGTCACATTAATCATTCGTAACAATATTTTCATTATTAACAAATCTATGCACGTAGGCCGTCACCAGCTAAGGAGCCTCAGAAGTGGCAGGGCCTCGGATGCAACAATGACCTCGAATAATGGGCCTCGAAATAGCACTGGGCCTCAGATAATATAGACTCGAATGTATATGGGCCTCGGATAATATAGTCTCGGTTGTACATGGGCCTCGGATAATGGCAAAGCCTCGAGGATAAGGGCCTCAAATGTATATGGGCCTCAAATAATAAGGGCATCGGATGTACATGGGGCTCGAATAATATAGCAAGTGGCCTACGGCCAAGTTAAGATGGCCACGTGAGAGTACATAGTAACGAGTCATAACAATAGTCCCACAAGTCCATGTGTGATTATTTATGTCATGGGTGGACTTTTAATAATAAAGTTATAAAATTTTTGAAATTTGCGGTGACATATTAGTCCCCCAAGTCTAGGTATAAATATTCATACTGTGCGTGGAATTTTAATAGTTAATTTGATTCGGGCTTACTTTAAGCTATGGTTGTCTATTGAAAGAGAGCTGAGTTTGCTTGGAAGCTGAGGTAGATAGTAGCTGAACTGTCGAGACTCATTCACTTTGAGAGTAACTGAAATTATTTGAAGTTAAGACAGATAATAGCTGAACTATCGAGGCTCATTCACTTTGAGAGTAGTTGATCCATGTGCAGGCTTTTCCCATGATGTTCAGCTTCGTCATGGGAGGTTTGTGATGTACACCTCGGAGTTCAAACGAGGTGGTCCTCTTTTGGGCCTCCAGCCTCTTATCTAAGACTCCCATGCATCCGTACTTAGAGGATGGTTCATCTAAGTAAAGGTTTTTCCCTTGACGTTCAGCCTCGTCAAA